>BQNB010209991.1:0-10301 GCA_026074375.1 Tanacetum coccineum
GTGATTGAAAACTTTGTCTTTATTTTTGGATGAAAATGGAAGTAAAGTATCAATCACGGGGGAAAGAGTAGCAAGAAATCTCTTGGATTCGACTTTAATGCATATCCCCGGATCGTTAATCTTGTTTCTATCTCCGGAAGGAGAAGAAACATCAAGATCGGATCCGAGATCATTATGAGAAGGAAGGAAGTCAAAATCCATATGAAGGGTGGTATGGGTGGGAAAAATATTAGGCACATCAACAGGGATGTCTTCCACCACATCAATGTTTGAATCTCCCGAATCGGGATAATCAACATGAAATGATTCGAACTCGGGAAGGGAAGTAGAATTATCGTCTCCTTCCAAGTTGTAATTATCACTCTCAATACCCGATGGTATTGAGAGGTCACCAGACCAGAAATGATATCGATCTCTTCCCTAAAGAGAGTCACTACCTCAACGTATAGGAAATGTGGGAAGAGACTCGATGATCGTATTTGGATTAGCATGAAAATCTTCCGGTGGACAGGGAGATGAATTATCGTATAGCAACCTCTCCATAAGACTAAAATATTCCTCGTGCCTCTATTAACAATTCTGTAGGAATTGTTATAAGTTCACCGACGAACTCATCGAGGAGAGAATCAATCTTGGGAGAGGAAGCCATCAAAGTATCACGATTGGGTAATGATTCAAGAAGATAAGACTCGGTAACAAAACTATCATTTTTCAGAGTAGAATCGAGGTCTTTATTATGAATCGGATTAAACTCACTAGAAATGATTTCCTCGTCAAGATCAAAAAGAGGGTTCGAATTTAAAATTTATTTTTGAAGAAAAAAAAAAAATAAAAAAAAAAAATATTAATAATTAAACGAGAAAAGGAAAAACAAAGAATAGAAAAATAAATAAAAAAAAACAAAAAAAAAAAAAAAAAAATAAAGAAAAAAAAAAAAAAAAAAAAAAAAAAAAAAAAAAAAATAATAAACTAAAAAAAAAAAAAAGAAAAAAAATAAAAAAAGTAAAAAAAATCAAAAAAAAAAAAAAAAACAAAAAAAAAACAAAAATCCAAACAAGATCCAAACCCCATCGAACCACTCCAAGAAAACACCGCCAGCAAGCCCTCGCCTCCACCACAACACCCCCCCCCCGCTACCCCCTCCCCTCCCCCCCCCCCCACCCACACCCCCCCTCCCCCACCACCCTGTCCCCCCCACCCCCCACACCCCCCCACCCGACTCCCCCTCCATTCCTCCCCAACCCCCTACACCCCCCACGCCCCCGCCCCCCCCACCCCCCCACACCCTCCCCTGCCCTCCCCACCACACACCCTCCGACTCCCCCCGCTCACCTTCTCTCCATCGTACCAACAACACCTTCCCCCCCCCCCGACCCTGCCAGCCACCCGCCGTGCCCCCCCCCCCCCCCCCCCCCCCCCCCCCTCGCCCCCCGCCTCGCGCCTCACCGCACCCCCACCATCCCCCCCCCCCGTCTCCCAACCCACCCCACCCCACGAAATACCCCCCAACCACCCCCCCCCCCCCCGCCTCCCGCCCCCCCCCCCCCCACCCCACCCACGCGCCACCCTCCCCCGCGCCCGCGTCCCTCCCCCCCCGATCCCCCTCGCCACGCCCCTCACAAAACACGCACGCCCCGCCGCACACCCCCCCACCCCTCTCCCCACACCCCAACCCCCAACCCCCCACCTCCCACCCCCCACTGCCGCACCCCCCCCCCGCCCCCCCCTCCCCCCCCAACCCTCCCCCCCCACTCTCAGTTCAACCCCTCCATCACCACAGGCCACCCCTCAACCACCTCACCCACCCCCCCTCTCAACAACCCCACCCCCCTCCCCCCCACATCATACACCCCACCCCTCCCGCCTACCTACCCCCCCCGCGCACCCGAACGTCACCCACCTCGCGCTCCCACCCCCTCCCCTACCCCCACCCCGCCCAAGAAATCGAGACCACGTGCCACTCCCCACCCCCTCGCCCGCATACCATACAGCCCCGCGCCGAAACCCGCCCAGCTCGCCCCCACTCAGCCCCCCCCCATACCCCCCCCGCCTCCCACCGCCACCCCTAACCCCACCCCCCAACACCGCCCACACCCGTCTCCGCACTCCCACCAGACGCACTAAAACCCCCTACCTCCGCCCCCACCCCAACGTCGCCCCCATCCCCCCCCCCGACCCCACCGCCCCACCCCGTCGCCCCGCCCCCCCCCAGCCCGCCCATTCCCCTCCGCACTCCCCCCCCACGCCGACTTTCCCCCACCACCACAACCTCACCCCCCTCCCCCTACCTTCTCACAGCCTCGCCTGCCACATCCCCCCCCACAGACCCCCCATACCCCCCCCCCCTCCTCCGCCCCACCCCCCCCCGCCACGCTAACCGGGCGAGACAGCACCACCCTCACCGACCCACAACCCAATCCCCACCCACCCCCCCACGACCCCCGCACCCCCACCTGACCCCTCACCGCCCCGCACCTGCCTCACACACCCCCCCCCCGCCCGTCCTCACGACGCTACCACTGTTCCCAACCAACCCCACCCCCAGGCGCCAAACCCCGTACCCCAACCCCGCCCCCTCCCCGTGCCCCACCGCCACCCCTCCCGAGCAACACCGCCGCCCGCGCCCCTCCACCCCTCCAAACGCCCACGGACCCCCCCGTCCCCACCTACCTCCCCCCCCACCCCACCACCCTACCTACCAGCCCCCCCCGCAACCAGAACGCCCCCACCCCCCAGATGGATTATCGTATAGCAACCTCTCCATAAGACTAATATATTCCTCGTGCTCTCTATTAACATTTCTTGGAGGAATTGTTATGAGTTCACCGGTGAACTCATCGAGGAAAGAATCAATCTTGGGAGAGTAAAACGATCATTTTTTGGAGTAGAATCGAGGTCTTCATTATGAATCGGATTAAAATCACTAGAAATGATTTCTTCGTCAAGATCAAAAAGAGGGTTCGAATAAGTTTTAAAACTCATTCGTGATACATCCTCATGACTTGACTCGTCATCACTAGAGGTAGAATCGTCGAGAGAGGATTGGAAAACGTTGAAAAATTTGTCGTTTGAGAATCATCACAATCGGGCACATCACACTCACATTCATCCTCGGACTCTCTTGGGTTTTGGACAAGGTTCTCAACACTAGACTTTATGAATTCGTCCGATTCCGTTTCTGAAATTGTGTCAAGATGTTTGTCCACCATGATGAGAGAGTCCTGTTTTTAGTGACAATAGAGGTGTGATGGCGGTAGAACATGTCATGAGATATTCTTGTGTTGCAAAAGAATACTCATCGCGTCATCATCATAAGATGAGGTAGCAAATTCTCACCTTGGTATTTATATATCTGCCAACTCCTCGTTTATAATTTGCAAATCTTAAAGAAGTTTGTTAATCAATTCTGGTACCTCCTCGGATTGAGCATGCTTAACTTTAAAAAATTTGTCCCACGCTTGCATTAAAACTTCCGGTGTTTCCCTAAAAGAAATACGATTAAACTTCTTTAAAAAGTTTTGTATCGATTTCATTAGGTCTTCTCGGGCATGCAAAGCTTCCATTCTCATTTCTTGAGGAGGTTGATGAATGACGGGAAATTGCGGGGGTTGAAATTGGTCGAAACCGAAAGAATTGGAATCGTGAAAATTTTGATTCATCGGTTTACATTCAAAAGTCGCATGAGGACCCCTGCAATTTTCACAACAAAGAATTTGTTGTTGAAAACTTGGTAAAGTTTGTGGAAAATTATCAAAGTTTTGATCAAAACACGGGTCCTGATTGTAGACAAACGGGACTTGAGGTGGAGAATCATAACCATAATGAGCATCATTCCCACATAACTTACAAGAATACGTCTGGTATTGGGGTTGTGGAGGGTAGTCGGAAAGATTTTGAGAATCATCGAAAGAATTCGGATTTAGATCATAAGCGAATGAATTTCCAGCTCTCGAAGCGCAAAATGAACAAAATCCACCGTTTAACGGGCCTTCACACCCGTAACAAGTGGCTGGCTTTCCATCTCCATAAGTGCAATTTAAACAAATTCCATTTATAAGATTAACATCACCCTGCTGGCACGTACATAGATGACAATAAAAGCCATCACATGGTTGTCCACACCCCACACACTCACGTTGGTTATATGAAGACATGTCGAAGAATTAAACAAATAAGAGGGTAACGAAGATAAGAATTAAACGAATAAAAGGATAGAGAAGATTATTTATAGCAAAATACATAAGAAAGAAAAATATTTTTGGTAACCGATAATCGAACAAGTGTACAGTAGCTCTTTAGAAAACGCACAAAGAAGCGGAGGAGCGGGTAAGCGTGAAGCGTTTTAAAAACCTTCTCCTTTCGGGTCGAAGTTCATAGGATCGACCCTCCTTATACATCTCTTATAGTTTGTGTTGGGAAATACAAGTCAAAAGGTTAAAGTACTGCTAAATGAAAGATCAAAGTACTGCTAAATGAAAGATCAAAGTACTGCTAAATAGAAAGTCAAAGCACTGCCAGTCAAAGATCGAAGTACTGCCGTGGATATAGGAACTATAAAGTTTAAACGGTTGTTTTAGCATTTATCTTGTAACAGTTATTAGTGATAAGTATCAATTAGTGTTTATGATATACAAGGACTGTACACCTACTAGTGGTTATCCTTATGTCTATAAAAGGATCCCTAGGAAGGCATTAGAGACACAGATAACAAAAACACACAAGTCATTAGTATTGTATTTAGGGATCTGCAACTTAGGCAGATTCAAAGGTTTATAATAGAAATCGTTTGAGAAACTATTGAGTGTTCTTCTTGATATTGTTAACTAGTTTCCGCATAGTTAACAATATTATATCAGTGTTTCATTGCTACTAACTTGGATTTATTCAAGGAGGTAACATCCTTTACAGGTTAAAGGGTTAGTATACTAAAGGAATAACGATCCTACAAGTGGTATCAGAGCCTGTGTAGAGACTCTGATCAAGAAGAACTTTCATCATTCGAAATCGTTCCAAACTCCAAAAAGATGTCTGAAGCTGAACCTATCCCTCCTGCCTCATCTGTCACCACCCTTCTTGATGATTGGAGCATAGAGATTGATGCAGACCATGTGGATCTTGGACAAGATGGACTTGGAGTTTTTGACTGGAGCGAAGAAGCTGATAATGCACCAATTGCTCTTGCTTTGATGGCTACAAGCTCAACCGATTCTTCTAACTCAAAGGTACCTTACTGTTCAAAATGTAGTAAATCTTATAAAAAGTTGCTTGAAAACTATCAAACTGAAAGAGATAATTTTCAAAGGGCTAGGTCTGAAATTCTAGGATATCAAATGAGCTTAGAGTCATTAGAAGTCATGCTTAAAACACATGAAAAGAATGAATATGCATGGGGTGATAAGTATGAATCAGTGGAATATGACTTAAAGATTAAGGATTTGAAAAACTAGAAGAAAAACAAAAGGAACTAGATCAAGTCTTAAAAGAAAGAGACGATTTCAAGGAAAAACTTGAAAAATGGACAAATGCTTCTGTACTTCAAAATGAAGTCCTAAACAAACAAAGATACTTGTCTGATAAATCATGTATAGGATTTGGGGTTGAGTCTAGTAGTGGTATGGAAAGTGACAATTCATCTAGGGATGAAACCTTGACAGATCCTTTGTATGAAAATTTCAAAAGAGAAAAGGCATACAAAGCAGTACCTCCACCCATAGGTACAATTATTCCACCTAGGGCAAATGTCTCCTTTACAGGGATAGATGAACTAGCTATTAGGAATAAGGTCAATAATCAAGAGAAAACAAAGTCTAGTCAACCAGAAATTGATAGAAATAAAGTCATAAAATAATATTTTTTTTTATCTTATTTAATAATAATATAATATTTAAACTCATCAGAAAACTCAAAATAAAAACTTTTTTAACTCATAAACAATTAAACAAAAAAAAACATTACACATATTCCAAACATTTTATTAAATTAATCTATTACAAAAATTGACATTTAACAACTTTTTTAAAATAATAAAATAAAATAACTATCCACACACCCTTCAATACCAAACAATCATACAATTCCCCAACACCCAACCATAACCACCTATCCATCTTTAACCTTATTTTTTTTTTTTTTTTTATTTTTTTTTTTTTTTCACCCCTTTGTTAACAATTTTTTTTTTCCCCCCCCCCCCCCCCCCCCTTTCCCCCCCCCCCCCCCCCCCTTTTTTTTTTTTGTTTACAACTTTTGGGGCGGGGGATAACACCCCCCCCAATTGGCGGGGGGGGGGACACAGGACAGTCTGGTACAACATCAATAGGGTGAACCATAGTAACTTCTCAGGAAACTCTAGGTACCCTCACCAATGGGTCTTTTATCATCAGCCAGTACTTACAAGGGATGGGTTGATAAGTACTGCCAGACCAAATACTGTAATTGTAGCTTTTCTTAAGACCAAAAATGACACAAACAGTACCTTCACAAAAAGAATGCTATTGTGTTTTATCAAGGTTACTGCTCGACCTAGATTACACAAGCAGTACTATCACGAAGTAATAGGTAGACCTTATTATCCAAGGTTGGATAAAGAAGACTAGCATCCTCAAAGTATTCACCATCATTTAAGGTTTCTACCAAGGACTCCTTATAGAACCAAAAGACCAAGAAAATTATGAAATCTATCTGGGTTAAGAAAGGAAGTACTGTTGGATCACAAGCAGTACTTCCACAAAATGTGAGTATCAAAAGGAGTGCAATGATAACTTCAAAACAAACAGGGAGACAAAAAGGGGACTATCTAGATTCTGTGAATAGGGATAATGGATCTTACACACTCAAGCAATTTGAGTATGTAACTCCATTAGGGGTATCCAAGTCAGTTATGACTTGGGTCCCTAAAAGAGTTCTAATTCTTTAACTTGTTTACAGGGCAATAGAAGAGGTCTCAACGGATTACGTATTATTGATAGTGGTTGCTCTGGAAGTATGACAGGAGACAAGAACAAACTCTCAGATTTCAAGGATTACAAAGGCTAATTAATGTGGTCAAGGTTTCAAAAAAAAAAACTCTTTGGTAGTTCAAATTGGTATGATGACCCATAGCTACGTTTAGGGAGGATTGCTTGTAAAGTATGACTTTGAAAGAAGATTTGTTGGCTATTCTAACGGGAGGTATAAAGGTCAAGATGATGCGACTTTTTAAGTGATGATGATACTATGAAGTAAATCAGACTGAATGGGAAAGATCATAAGTTGAAGTGAGAGTGAAGATAGCCATTACATTTGATACATATATTCATTTGTGGACAACTGAGATGGTGACAATTCTTAAACATCTGGTATGTTTTATCAATATTTTCTTTTATATATATCTTACTTTGATTAACAGACTTAACTATGAACAAGCAGTACTTATGTTTTTAAGTACTGCTAGCGTAAAAACAACAGTACCTTGATGAAGGTTGCTGCTAATTAAAAAGTTGTTTTTTGAAATATTATGAAGGATTTGAGTGTGCAATAAGATTTAAGCACAGATATTTGAATAGTCAAACTGTTTTAAGGGTTTGAGTGTTGGTTAACAACACCCGCTAAGGTATTCCAATTCCACCAAGTCTTACAAAATAGGAATTGACTGTCCAAATCAAACAGTTTTGTAAGACTCTCAAATCTGTTGATGGTTGACAATTTACCAAAATTGTATGTGATCCATACATCCATGTGATTACACGTTAATTATTGGCTTACTCCAAGCTAACGGCTTTTTGGTAATGAGAAGTCATATCGTTGATATAGCTTTAATAGTTTGCTCAAAACTATATGGTCCTCAACTCACCAATGTTTTATTACTGAGAGTTGACTAGTCCTGAGCAAACGGCTTCAGGTAAAGACTAATCAAATCCGTTTATGGTTGTAATGACTTACCAAAAGTCTTATGTATTCAAACACACTATGATTCATGTTCTGAGTGTGAAATGATTTTCGTTCATCATGGAGTATTACCTTTCTAGGTAACAAGAATCTGACTAGCACCAAGAGTGAATGGCTACTTGGCTAAACGCTCATCAAATCATCATGTGCTGAAAAAGACCTGTTGCTGAGAAGAACAATCTGTTGAGGAAAGACAATGATTTTTGAAGAAATGTGTATGTTCACAGATAAGAGGTTTCATTCAAGATGATCAAACAGATTGTGTACAAAGATACTGCTCAAAGATGAAGCTTAAAAGATGAAGGCAAGTACTGCTTAAATGACAAGACAAATGATGCTTAACAACAGAAACCAACTATCAGAAACTTGAAGTCATGCAAGTAGAATTCTAGTTAGGGGAGGATTGTTGGGAAATACAAGTCAAAAGGTTAAAGTAATTGTAAATGAAAGATCAAAGTACTGTAAATGAAAGATCAAGTACGGCTAAATAGGAATGTCAAAGCACTGCAGTCAAAGTCGAAGTACTGCCGTGGAATATAGGACTTTAAGTTTTTTCGGTTGTTTTAGAATTTATCTTGTTTATAACAGTTTAGTGTAAGGATCGATTAGAGTTTATGATATACAAGGACTGTACACCTACTAGTGGTTATCCTTATGTTTATAAAAGGTATCACTAGGAAGGCATTAGAGAAAACAGATACAAAAACACACAAGTATTAGTTATTGGATTTAGGATCTGCAACTTAGGCTAGATTAAAAGGTTATTATAGAAACCGTTGAGAAACTATTGAGTGTTTTCTTGATATTGTTAACTAGTTTCCGCATAGTTAACAATATTATATCAGTGTTTCATTGCTACTAACTTGGATTTATTCAAGGAGGTAACATCCTTTACAGGTTAAAGGGTTAGTATACTAAAGGAATAACGATCCTACAGTTTGTAATCTAAAGGTGAGCCGAAATCACAAGTGACACAACGGTTGTTTTTGTTGTTTTTCAATTTTTTTGGTATTTTTGATTACTTGAAAATATTCACAAATGAAAGCGATAACTTCACGGGGAAGGGTCTTCAAACACTAATCTTCAAATGTAAACTTGATAATCGTTTCACAACCTCCCCGGCAGCGGCGCCAAAAATTGACTCAATCCTTTAGTATATAAATATATAGTACAAATATATATAAGGAAAAATATCAATTATAGAAGAGTGGGTAAGTATTCCGTAAGGCTTTTAAAAGAAAATTGCTTTTACCCAAAGCAAACCCTAAAAAAAACCTTCCCGGGTCGTTTCCCGACGAGGTGCGAATTTGAAAATCGGTTACGTTTGTGATCGCGCGTTTGAATCGTCAATATTTGATTTGGATTCTATTTCTATAATTCAAATGCAAAAACAAGTAAAGGCACGCTAAAAACGAAAGCAATTAAGGCTAAAACACTAAAAACGATAACGGGATTCAAATCTCATTCTTTAGAAAACTAAATTCTACAAATTTAACCCTAAAAATGCAAATTTAATTTTTAACAATCCTAAATTATTAATAAAAATTTTAGAAAAAAGAATTATATTTTTTTGACTTTTATTTAATTTTTTATTAATTAAAAACAGTTTTTATCTAAATTAAATATTAAAAATACTAAACTAATTATAGAAAATCTAAAAGAATCAGAAATAGTGTTTAATACTATGAAGAATCTATTAAAAATAAAACGGGACAACCAGCTTATTTCAATAAGCTGGAAATGAGCAAATGAGGGCTGAAAGCTAAAACTGGTTAAAAGGGGTTATATATTAAATGTGGAGAAGTATAACAGGTGAAAGTCCCAAGGGCAGTTGGTGTTGAGGGTGTGTGTTAAATATGTTGGTGTGTTAAGGGGGAGTTCACAGGTTCGACCCTTGTGACCTCTCTTTTTTTGAAAACATTTTTTTTATTTTTCTTTTTTTAAAAACTTATAAAATAAGCAAAAGTAACAAACTTAAAAAAAACACTTTTTACAAAACTCAAAAATAAGCTAGAAATAAGCTAAAACCAAAAGACAGTTTACATTTTTAACTAAGTGACTATAAGGGCTAAACTGTTTGGCTAAATAAGCAATAAGGAAAAGCAAATAAGCTAACAAAGATGGCTATCCTAACCTAATAAGCAAAGCTAAGCACAAATTAAGCAAATTCAATAAGCCATAAGCTCAGAAAAGCAAATAAGCTATTTGGCCTAAAAAGCTAGAAAAATAAACTAAAAAGCACTTTTAAGCTAAGAATTAAGCTAGCAAACCAAAAAGCTAATGCTCAAAACCTAAAAACAGATTAAGCTACCATTATAAGCTATAAGAAAAAGCAAAAATTAAGCAGATTGAATAACCAATAAGCTAAAAAAAGGCTA
>BQNB010209995.1:0-10301 GCA_026074375.1 Tanacetum coccineum
AATAACACAAATTTAAAACCTAAAAATTCAAAATGCTAAATTTTAAACTTAAATGCACTAAAATAATTTTCAAAACAGAATATATATTTTTTTAACTTTTTTTTATATTTTAAACAATTTAAAACACCTTTAATCTAGAAAATTAATAAAAATTACTAAACTATTATATAAAAATTTGAGAAAATTCCTAAAAGTACTAGATACTATTACTAAAGTTTACTAAGAAAAATAATTCAAAAAGCTTAAGCCAATAAGCTGTTAAAATGAAATAAGCTAAATAAGCCAAAACTGAAAATGCATATAACAAATAAATGTAACAAGAGTCTAAAGAAAAAGACCCCAGGGCGCATTGGTAAGGTGTTGTGTGTGTGAAGGGCAGGTCACAGGTTCGAGTCCTGGACCTGCTCTTTTTGAAAATATATTTTTTATTTTTATTTTTATTTTGAAAAAACTAAAGAATGAGCACAAACTAGCAACTTTAATAAAGAGCTTTTTGACAAAGCTTAAAAATAAGCCAGGAAAAAGCTAACAGAAAGTGACAGTTTAAGCTTAAGACTTTTTAACTAATTTTGGAAACTGTTTGGCTTTTTAAGACATAATAAGCTATAAGAAAACTTAATAAGCTAAAAACAGAACTAAGGCTAGACCTAATAAGCACATTGGACTAAAAATGAGCAGACAAAATAAGCTAAAAAGCACTTAACAAGCCAAAAGACAGATTGCTTAAGACAAATACCAAAAGGACAATTGACAGCTTTTAAGCTAAGATAAAGGCACAATAAGCTAAAGGAAAAAGCTGAAAAGTTTAAAACAGATAAAGAACTCTAAGCTAATGACACAAATAAGCAAAGAAATAAACTAAACATTTAAGGAAAATAAGCTGAAAAAGGGAAAAGAAAATGGCAGACTACCCTAATGATTTTTTTCTTTTTGAAATGAAATGACAGATTTAAAGCATAAAAATCAGACTCAATAAGCCAATTAAAAATCTAAAAGCTTCAAACAGATAAAGACCATGACTAAATAAGCAAGTAAAAACAGGAATTAAGCTAACTCAACTACTTAATAAGCTAGAAATCTAAATTTAAGCAAGCTGCATACTATGGCTTTTGATAATGACTTTTTGGCTAAATGCATTTTGAGTTTTAGACTTAAACCTGGTTTTGACTATTGAAAACTTAAAACAGATTTCCTAAAGACTTTAATAAGCTAAATGAAACAACCTTTAACCTAGTTAAATCTATGAATTAACTACCTAGTGATCTGCAAGCTCAGGCCCTAAAGATCAAGCTTAAAAACCTCAAGAATGCTTGACTGTTTCAATCTAAATTGCACAAAAGGTTTTTCCAAATTTTAAAAACAAAATACAAGTGCATTAGACTCTTAATTGGACATAAAAACCACAACTTAAACAAGCTTTGAAGAAAATTGACAAATTAGCCTTTTTTGATTAAACTTTAAAACTGCATACTTGAAATTATGATAAAACAGCTAGATAACTTAGGAAAAACTTAATTAAAACTTATTTAAACTAATCCTAAGACTTAATTTGAGCTTATGAAAACTGGTTTGACACCTAAATGCTACACAAGCAGTCTTAACTAAGTTAAAACTGCTTGTGCCAAACACTCCTTTAAAAATTGAAAAGTTATATTAAAGCTAAGATAGACTTAAATAAGACTTGATTTGCAAAAACAGATTAAACATTAAGGTAATGAAAGATAAATAAGCAACGAATAAGGAACAATAAGCACTATGAAATAAGCTACTAAAATAAGCTGATTAGACTAAGAACAAGACAGATTCATTTGAAATATAAACTAAGCTAATTTAAACTAAACATTAGACATAATAAGCTATCATTAAACAAAATAATCATCTATAAGCAGTAATAAGCACAGATTAAGCAAAATGATAAGCAGACAAGTAATTAAGCTAAAAATTAAGATAAAAGAGATAGTACCTTAATCCTTTGCTCTAAACAAGGATTGAAATGCTCTAAGAGCTAATCTGCAAGCTCCAGCTTGTTGAAAACAAGCTGGTAAGGTCCATAAGTCCATCCATGTTTGGCTTATCATCTAAAAATAAGCTGAGATACTTTTTGAGGGAGTTGATGAACAGAAAAGCTTGTGCAGTAATAAGAGCTTATGAGCTTATTTAAATGACTTTTGAAAAAATGATTAAGCTATAATGCATAAGAGTAAAATAGTAATGTAAATACAGATTTGTAAGAAAACCTTAATTTTATTAAAACTGGAAAGATTACATTAAAACTTGAAAGGAAATTACAATGAGCATAAAAATAAGCATAAATTAAGCTAAAAGCAAGACTACACTACTCCTAAACTACCCTACGCTAGATAGATCTCTCTGTGTGACTGCATCCCCTTTTATAGTGATGGAGTGAAGCTTCTAGGTCCTTGAGGAGTGTCTTCAACATCTAATTTGAGCCCTTGATTCATATCCATCTTCTTTGAGCCCTTGGATTGTGTATACGTCCCATCAACCAATCATGTGCTCTGGGATTGCCAGCGCGGACAAGTAGTTGTCATGCGTGTCAGGGCTTCTAGAAGGGTTCAATTGAGTGTGTGGGTGGAAGGGTTTTACCCTGTGTTGTTGTAAAAATGAACGAGGGAAAGAGAAGATCAACTATAAAATGTTTGACCCGTTTTATGACTTTGATCCAGGTGTTGACTTGGGTTATGGATTGGGCTTTGACTTAACTTGGGCCAAGAAATGGATAAAATGGATTTAGGCTAATTGGACTTGGACTTATGTTATAAATATGGCTTAAGGTTTATAAATTTCAAGTGATAATGGGCTGACCCGGCCCATTAAAATGGGTACGGGTTAGCCCATTAAAATTAAATATGCATTCGGCTTTGGTTTCTCACGCTCTTTCCATTCCCGTGCTCGGTTCTGTCAGTTTTGATTTATTTTTGTCCTTTTACGATTTATCCGTTACCTACAAGACACAATAAATAAAACACACATATACAATGCATTTTTCATGTATTATTGGTCTTTTATCTTTATATTAAAGAATAAAAGATATGTGTTTAAGCATATATCAGCCATCTACAATACTTATCACCCTAACAGATGATTTTTTAACTCTGCGTGTGGAACATTCAAGTTTAGACATGCAATATGTTGTGGAACTAGAGCAGCGGTTGAAAGGTGATGTTTGGCAGTCAGATAGTTCAAACTTTAACAGACACCTAATTATTTGCTGTTTGAGTTCAAGGCTTTGGAAGGTCCTCTTGAGGCTGCATGTACATTTTTAGATGCAAGGTTTGTTTCATTCTTGGAAAAGGTGTTCTCTTTCAGTTCTTACCTTTTACTTTAAAGTTTTATTTTTTATTTAATCTATATCTGGAATTAGAAATTAAAGCTTACCCATTGTTAGATGAACTTACTTCAACAATCAGTACTTCAAACTTGGAACATGTTCGGAGACTGAAAAGCAATCACATGAAATATTTAGGTTTTTTTTCCTTCTATTGTTAAAACTTAAAAAAATAAAACCACTATATAGTTGGTATATTATTTTTATTATCAAGAAAAGAATTGACACTCATTTGTTTACAGTTAGAACTGGAATTTAAAAATAGAACGCTGCAGTTCACAGTCACCCCTGTACATGCTGCAATCATTATGAAATTTCAGGAACAAACAAGGTAAAATCATGAACTTAATCAATCCATAGAAACATGTGATTTTGACCTCTTTTTAATACCTATTTGTCGTACTTTTAGTTGGACGTCTAAGAGTCTTGCAGCTGCAAGGTTGACTGTAGAAACTCTCCAAAGGAGGGTTAATTTTTGGATAAGCAAGGTTGGTCCACTTTGTTTTGATTTTAACTTCTAGCCATAAATCACCATATAAAATCTACATTGATATCCTTTAAATGTTGTTACAATAGTGTTGATTTATACATAATTGGTAATATTGAATTATTATATATGATTCCAGTTACTACTGATATTGTGGTATGAGAATCTATTTGTCTTTGCCTTTTGTTTGTTTTATGGAGCAATCTGAAGAAACATTCCTATTCAACCCCATAATTAAACCTAGTCACATAGAGAGTTCCCGTAAAAACAAACGCACCTCAAGTTTTATTATTCATATAACTTTCCTATCTTTAATCTAGTGTTGAAACAAGAATGTTGGAGGTCAGAATGTGTTTTTTCTGTTGTTTGTAATTTGCCGGATGACGATGTCATAAATAATTTTTGTAAATAAATCAAACTTTCACACGAATAGTGAAACCATTAATAAATTTAGAGAAATCATTTTCTCTTTAGGTGTTTGTATGATAAAATTGATAGTACTAGATACAGAGGTTGGTATTGATTTTTGTTATTTTTTGTTTGTATGTGCATAAGTAGCAGCCGTATACACATTAATTAAATCGGGTGGCTATTAGTCTGCCTTGATTTTTGAATTCTTAACAGCTTACCAAGGCATATCAGACTGCTAATGTTCTATTTGAGGTTCTTAAAGCTGTTAATCAGACACAAGCAGTGAAAGTTGATCAAGAGATAAGTACAAATGGGTTAGTCGGCCAAAAATTTGACACCATGGTTACCCAAAAAAAGATCTATGAGTCCCTGCTACTTGAGTTAAAGTACCTTAGTTGTCAAAATATCTAGATATTTACCATTAAATGATTCAATTTATAACCTGGTCTACAATGTAGTTGCATAGAATGAATTACTTTGGCTCAAGTGTCGTTCAGACATGCCTCAATTTTCACTATCTACATAACCTTAAAAAATTACTGGTCAAATACGGTCATCAAAAATACAAACGTGCCTCGATTTCTACTATCGACTATACTACCATTTACATAGCATACGACCATAGATTTAACTGTAACAAGCCACACACTTCCTTCCTTCTACTAAAAACTTTGACCTTAACGAAACTTAAGCGAGCGTGGTGCTGAAATAAAACGGTCATTAACAAAAAAATGCCTCAATCTCCAGTATCCAGTATCCACAAATCCTAATACAGAAAACTAAAAGTCATATAATCGTTAATCACTACATCAATGTATCCATCTGATTGGCATAAATCAATCGCTTTATGCCTAAATCTATACTATATAAACAACTAGCTTATTTCATCAACCAACTTATTATTTTTAACATGAAGGTATGTTGGGCTGCTCTTTGTTAAGGGTACTGGAAATCCAACTCAAATAGTTTCAAATCTAAATGAATTGGTTGGTTATGAACAAAATGAAGAAATTCAAGTATATGGGTCAGTGTGTAGACTATGTTTATTTTTGACTTCTGTTATGGTTTTATGCTCACTTACTTTATAGGAAATTAAATATGAACCAAATGTTATGTGTGAATACATTGAAAAGAAATTTGAACCCAATTGAAATATAAACAAAGACATCACAGTGCTTATAGTATGTCCTTCTATTGAGTTTGTGTTTTCTTCCCAAGTGATGTAAATTGTTTGCCACATCTTTATGATATATTTGATGATCCTGTAGTGTATAGATTTGTTTATATAGATTGATTATCTTCAATATATTTGTCCTTGCGGATACTTAAAAAACTTTTATTTTCTCATATACGATAAACATTCAGTTCTTTTATTTGCTACTGCAATAATAACTCTGTATGTTTATAAATGATTTACCTTTACACAATTTATTGTAAACAATATTCAAAAGACAAGCCCGCTCATCGGGCGGGCTTTGTAACTAGTATATATATATATATATATATATATATATATATATGTTATGTATATTTCTCATATATGTATGTATTATTATATATATATGTATGTATTATTTTATCTATGTATTTTATATTTATATATATATATATTATATATTATATAATATATGTATATAAATATATATATATTATATATGAATATATATATATGTATATATATTGCTTATAGTATGTCCTTCTATGAGTTGCGTTTGCTTCCAGGTGATGTAAATCTCTTTGCCAGTCTTTAAAATATATTTGACTGATCTATAGTGTATTGATTTGTTTTATAGATTGATTAACTTCAATATATTTGTTCTTGCTCGATGACTTAAAAACTTCTATTTTCTAATATTACGATAAGATTCATTTGTTTTCTTTGTTACAGCAATAAATAATTTGTATGTTTTTTATTGATTACTTTTACACACAATTTTATGTAAACGAATTTCATCAAGACAAGCCCGCACATCTATATATATATATATTTTCTTTATATATATATATATATATTATATAAATATTTATATCAAGATTATATATATTATATATATATATAGTGTATGTATAATATATAGATTGATTATCGTCAATATATTTGTTCTTGCGGATACTTAAAAAACTTCTATTTTCTCATATACGATAAACATTCATTTCTTTTCTTTGTTACTGCAATAAATAATTCTGTATGTTTTAATTGACGTTACTTATCACAATTTTATGGTAAACGATTTTCATGAGACAGCCCGCCCATCTATTATATATATATATATATTATATAATGATATATTTTTATATTGTATATATATATATATATATATATATATGTATATAAATATATATATATATATGAATATATATATATGTATATATAGTGCTTATAGTATGTCCTTCTATTGAGTTTGCGTTTGCTTCCAGGTGATGTAAATTCTTTGCCACGTCTTTAAAATATATTTGATGATCCTATAGTGTATAGATTTGTTTATATAGATTGATTATCTTCAATATATTTGTTCTTGCGGATACTTAAAAAACTTCTATTTTCTCATATACGATAAAGATTCATTTGTTTTCTTTGTTACAGCAATAAATAATTTTGTATGTTTATAATTGACTTACTTTTACACAATTTTTTGTAAACGATATTCATAAGACAAGCCCGCCCATCTATATATATATATATATATATATATATATATGTATGTATATATATATATATGTATGTATATATATATATATGTATGTATATATATATATATGTATGTATATATATATATATGTATATATATGTATAATTATGGATGTACTTATATTTTATATATTCTATGTATGTTACTAATCTATGTATGTAATATATATGTATGGTATATGTTTGTATATATATGTATGTATGTATATATTAATATGTATCGCATATATATATATGTATGCTTATATATTATTAGTTCTATATATTTATGCAATTATATATATATATATACAGTATACATTATATCACATACATATACATTATCTATACATACATATACCTATATATATCATACATATACATATATTATACTACAATATACTATATATAATACATATAACATATATAATATATATATATATATATATATATATATATCATGCGTATGATATCTAAATCGTCAGTCCTTCACCCCCTTTTAATGCAAGGAAGAAAAAAGGACCAGCTAGGTTGCTTGGTTCCATAGAAGGAGAAGACACAGTTCTCATCATCATTAGTTTGGTTCGATTATCATGTTTTCATTACTTTCATTAATTGACAGTCAATTTTCAGATAAGCTTTTCTTATGTTATTTCTATTATAATTTAATTATCATTATGATTAATTTATTTCTTGTCAATTTTGGTTACCTATTTGGTTATAATACTTTGAGCATAAGAATGCCAAATATGATGCTCGCTTACCATGACCAATGGGACAAAATTCTGGTTACTATGACCAGTATGGATGGGATTCCACGAGTTAAGTGAGGATTAGATGACCATTCAATCCTAGCTTTCCCAACTAGTAGAATAAATTAAATCGTTAAGTTAATTAAGAAGTAACTAGGATAGCACTTTCTTCTCTTCGCTCGTACTCTGTTCTTTTCAATTAAGTTTTCTTATTCTCAAATTTAAACGTGATAATTTTAAATCGCTTTCTAGTTTATTAGTAAATTGCCTTAAGTTAAAACACAATCACATAGCTCTTTGGGTCGACCTCGGACTTATCCCAAGTATACTATACGTGACCAGGTACACTGCTAGTTAGTGTGTATATAGATCTTAGGTGGTTCGCAGTTTATAAATTCAAAACCTGATCTATATAAAAGAAAATACGCATCAAGTTTTTGGCGTCGTTGTCGGGGAGCTATATTTAGGTTTTAGGATTCTTAGTATTTTTAGCTTAGAATGGAACCGGATATTGATAATATGACTCTAAATGAATATTTGATGTACGATAGGCATAAGGATTTTGAGAGGAGTTACACGTCTAGGAAGAGTGTTGCTTCCATGAGGAATAGATTTTGGTATATACTGACTATGATGAGGAGGATGAAGAGTATTGTAGTCTGCCTCTTTTACTCTTATGTTTTCAAACTTCGCAACCTTGTGCCACATTCAATCTTGTTCATCATAATAATCATAATGAAGTTGACATTAAAAATATGACCTTAGAAGAATATGCAAGATAAGAATTAGCAATGTCAACTATGAAAAGTGAAATACAGGTTCCCACTCATGGTTTCATATCCCAGTTTTTCAATCAATCACAACATATACCTAACCCTCATTTAGATGAGAAGGATTCCAGCCTTGATGAGATCATGGATGACTTGTTTAGAATAAGGGCCAAAAACTTATAAAAGACAAAACATGAAGTTCCACATAGGTGTGATGATAAAACAGTAGATATCACTGATTATAAGGATAGTGACCATGAGGATGGTGAACTTCCTGGCCTTCTTATTTTCTCCGCTACTAATGAGTTTGGTAGTGTTTGTGAACAGGTTGTTGAAATATTGACATTAGCATTGCAGAGGAAAAAGAGGAAGTTCCTATGAAGGACGTTGAATTGGATAAAAACCATGACATTGAAGCGTTACAATGAAGTCTTGCTAAAGACCCCTTCTTAGTTGTTATGGTGCTTAATGATCAGTCAAGATTCTTTCTATATGCTATACCTTCATCCATTTCTAATGAGGTAAAAAAGGAATTCACAATTCCCTACATGTATAAATTTTTAACCTCATACGCCCTTCTTGTAGCCTACTTACACCCTTATGGTGAATATAGCTACTATCACCCACACTTGATTTCAAGTGAGGGAATAAACACCCTGTTGATTACTAAATAAGGGTGGAGTCAAGCTAGAGACTCGAACAAAAACAAGCGCTTCATGAGAGGCACCCCATGCTTATCTTTTATGTTATTTTTTATTTCATTTTCATATTTAGTTTGGGTTTGTATGTTTCTTACTTAGTTTTGTAGGTTCTAACAGCAAGGAGATGGGATTCGAGGTCACCTCGACTCGTAATTATGTGGTAAAAATATTACTGTCTGCAGCAATTACGGCGTAACCATTTGAGTTACGCCGTAACTATTGAATATATGACGTAATATTTTCTTTGATTATGCCGTAACTGAACTTAACTAAAGTTTTAAATTTAGTTAACCACATAGTTTCGGCGTAACTTATTTCGTGGTTACTCCGTAACTCCTTCCTGATAAACCTTAATTATGTTCGAAATTTTTACAAACCCGTGTATAATTAAATGAACTTTGTAGGTAAGTTCTCTGGAAACCCTCACGAGACTTCACTCGTCCACTTGGGCCACCAAGTGGTTTAAAAGGCTTGTTGCATACGCTAAATGCAACCGTGATTCCTACGAAAGTGAGTTAGGATTGTATTTATTGTATTTTCTATACATTTTGGTATCTTTCCTTTATCCAGATTTAGGCTTTTGGTATTAGTTTTCTTGCAGCTATATAGGATAAAGCATGTGGAGTAGTGCTAGGATGAAACTTTGCTACAGGAAAGCATTTCAAATCCGGATTAGTTGGATACCATGCCGAAAATGATGATGGATTATTTGTGATTGTGGATGTTTCTCGAGAAGCAGACTTGGAGCATGACTTTGAGCATGCTGTCTCTTTAGTATACCGAGCAAATCCAGGGGAGTACTTCTATTCCATTTCTAACCCTTCCTATTTCAATTTTTTATGCTTAAATTTGACTCAAGTGGTGGAAGGGATTAGAAATAAACACCCATTTGATTATACTTGCCTTTATTTTTCTAGTTTTTGTTGAAAAATGTTTCATTAATTAAACTTTGACATGTTTTTCATTACTTAACTAGTAAAAACTTTACTGACCACACCCTACCTAATAATTCCATTGTGTGAACCTTATATATAAATTCAATAAAAAATAGTGTGCCTATAGTAGACTTTAGAACTTGACTTGTGACCCGCCAAAACTTACTCCTTAAAACTTATCTATATATGATATAAATACAACAAGGATCAGAATTCGCGAGTGCAAGA
>BQNB010209996.1:0-10301 GCA_026074375.1 Tanacetum coccineum
TTACACTTTATCCGGTACTAAGCTAAATACCGAGTCCTACTTCGAGGTAGAACCAACCTAACTTCGCTTACACTTTTTCTGGTACAAAGCTAAATATCGAGTCCTTCTTCAGGTACAACCACACCTGTTATGTTTTATGGCCCAACACAACAAACCTTGTGTTTTATGGCTTAAACACATAAACCAACTAACTCTAGTTTGGTGTATAGTTATGATACAATAATGATGATCTAAGACATAAGTGTTAATTAGATGTAAAAGCCTAATCTAAACATCAAAATCACTAAGCATGATGTTGTTGATAAAGATGACAAGTCTCTTTGCTTGTTGTGATAGATCTTCATATATATAATATTGGTGGATAAGGATGGCAAGATCTCTAAGCTTGCTTGAATGGAAGATCATGTAGAAACATGCTTGCAACAAACCAAAGTTAGAAGCATTATGATCAAGGGTTATTAGGGTTTTGAATGACCTGATTAATTGTGTTTTTACATTGTAAAAACTTGATTATAGTGATCCCTAAATGTGTGGAAATATGTGGGAGAAAGGTTGTGAAAAGAGATTAGTGAAAAATATGCAAATGGGTGATATTTATAAAAAACCCAAAACTTGGCCGTCAAGGCTATACGGATCCAGTTATAGTGGACCCGTATGCCTATTTTGGTGGATCCGTAGGGCAATTTTAAATTTGTTAAAAAATCTTTTCAAATCTTTTAAAATCTTTTTCTTAGATCCTTAATGTACTTTAAAATCTGATTAGATATAGTTCTAGAAAGAAAATCAAGCTTAACATTAAAAAGGAAAGATTTGTAAGATATGAAATATCTTATAAGATTTTGTTTCCAAAAATGGTTAATCATATTTTGTCTTATTCACAAATTGCAATTAGTTATTATTAAGTAAAGGATTACTTAAAAGCATTTGTTTAGTGGTGATGTAAGTAAACTTACATAGGTTTATGCAAATGAGTAATTTAGTATGGATGACAAAATAGGTTTTGCTAGTTTATAAATACGTGTTCATACTTGTATGAAAATGCAAAACGAGGTTCAAAAAAGAATGATTGACCTTGAAAATACTTAGTGACTATAAAAAGTATTTTAATCATTCTTAATGATTTGTTAAATGGGTTGATCATAATACAACATAACAAACATATTCGTACCTTTTGTTGAAGCATGAGTGGACTCGAGACGTTGAGAGGTATTGATGAATGTATGCGTTGATGAGTTGTGGTCACGAGTAACTTGCGCATTTTATGTTATGTATTACAAGTTACTTGTTTGTCATTATTAAAACTAAAGGACTTGTTTAGTTTAAATATCGTAATATTTGCACTAACAAACTCGAAAGAGCCATACCTCGTGACACACTTTGTGACAATCCACATTTTCAAGTCATTTTACGTCAATAAACTCAAAAGCTCTTCTCTATTTAATTAGTATTATATTATTATTTATATATATTAGATATTACTATTTACTATGAACTTACGTGTCTACTTTTAATTATAACCGTTAAGTTAAATCGCTTAAACTGAAAATCAACATTTAACGTAAACCGGCATTAAACAAATATGAGTTCACGTCAAATAGGTGTTATATAATTATTACGAATATAATTTATAACATTTCATATTTTATTTTTATGTTTTACGAAAAATGCTTACGTTTGCATTAGCTTTTATGCATGCATGTAAACCATATCACTTTTCTATACTTAAACAAATACATACACTTATACATAATATTTAAAAAATTAAACTTTCCCTCCCCTACTCTTTATTCCAACTGTCCCAACTCCCTACTGGCCCTCTTTAACCACTCCATGTTCTCTATAACCATCCCAAAACTCTTGCACTCTCTCTACATATACTTTACACTAGCATCCTTTCTCATTTTATCACAACAAAAACACATAAACACTCTCTCTTTTCCTTGAAATATTCGGCAGCCTTGCATGAGAAGAACAAGGATTTTTCTTTAAGCTTTGGTAAAGGGTTATACAAGACTAGTAGTTCTAAAGGGTTTAGTGGTAATCAAACATAATTTGGGATTTGATTTAGGTGTTAAAGTAGCCAATCTTGCCACACTTCATCTTCACGGTTTTACAATCATTCTCATACTTTTATTTTTCATGTTTTGTCATAAACATCTTACTTATCATGTTATATCACCAATTAGATGTATTTATAAATGATTTACAAAGAAGACTAGTAAATGTCTTATATATATATATATATATATATATATATATATGTATTTTTTTCTTACAAAGATAATTAATTAAATCATATACATGTTTACATACTTAGAAATATCTACTTTGACATCTCATATGTTACTTGTTAAATTATTAAGACTTATTGTTAAATTGAAAGTTTTAAAATAGTTTAATTAGTTGTATATTAAAATCTGTCTAAAACAGTTTGTATGTAAAGGTTGTGTTAAAAATATTTTGATAAGTTAAAACCATAAAAATATGAAAGTACACTAAAATATGATTCCGTGGATATAAAGAATGTGAAAATCGGACTTATAACGAATGATATATGGTCAAAACAAGTTCAGTAACGTTTTCGGCAAAACTAGTTTTTATATAAAACCTGGCCAGATTTTGTTTTGGTATTTTGACCCGTTTAGAATACGAGTCGGAAAATGTTTATAGAAGATGTGTTGTAGAGCTTGATCACACGCAAAAATGTAGTACTCGCCCGTCTGGTCACTCATTATCACGAAGAAGTTATAGTATTTATAAAACCGGACCTACACGTATTATTTTTATAAAATGATTGTTGTTTGGAATATTAATTAGTGTTTTCGGACCCGTTTGAGCTATAAAAACATTAGAGAATAAAGTAGTAACATTTATATAACATTTATATGCGTCATAAATTGTATAAATATTATTTTGCAAATTATTTAGACTATAATTTATTTTTGGCTATTAGAAAATATTACAAACGTGTATTACATATTTATATTAAATGATGAACTTGACGTAAACACTATTTTGACTAAATACAAACTATTAGGTGGTGATATAACGATAATAAAAGTGCATCATTTTATTTTCGCTTGCATTATTCTAAATCGGCCTATAACTATGTTGCTTGCCGGAACTTTTGTGATGATTTACTTTGTTGATTTTGTTGGGATTTTAGATTTGATGATTACAAAACTACAAATGCCTAAATGAAGATGAATGAAATAAAGGGCTTAATATGACATTATAGAATTCTTCAAGCTGGTGGAGAACATGAAGAATTATGGAAGATATGGTCAAAGATGTTAAAGATAATGATTAGGAAACATATTAATGTGATTTAAATAGTTTCCTTATCTATTGATTTACTTCCATGTAAGCCTTGACTCCTTATGCTATAAAAGGAGGTCCAGGCATTTAGAAAAAAAACATATAGAGAAAAAATGTAAACACAGTAAAGGGGTGTGTGTGTGTGTTTAGGCGTCAAGTCCTCTAATGGGCGCCTAGGGTTTGTTTGTTTTGGCCTCAAGAATCTATGATTCCTGTTACTAGTTAGAGTAACCGTTCTAGAATTGATCATCTAGAATTGGGGCTATGTAGAACGTTTGGTTATTAATGAAGAACACCTTGTTGAATATCTTTGTTCTTATTCCGCTTTGTTTTTATAACTTATGAACATTGATATTATCCTAGATAATGGTCTAAACAACCTGAGCTTAAACGATCCAACGATCTTTAGGTTTCCACATATTTTCCTAAAAATTAATACTTTTACTCGAGGTGAGTTTATAGCCCCGCTTTAACTTGTTTATCATTGTTTTACAAATTCTTGGGGTGAGATACATTGTTTGTTTTTACTTATGGATGCAAGTACTTAACTTTCTTTTAAATGATTACGGATTAGCCTAAATAGCAATAATCCACTATGCCCGGATTATCATGAACCGTTAATTACTTTGAGTAAGCGCGAGTGTTATAAATAGATCTATTGGGATTGACATCCCCGTCCAGGATTGGTGCCAACTAGGCCAACGGACGTATACCATGTCGGATTGTGGGTGTCTCACTTTGGACACTCCCTATGGTACTTTGATTGCACGAAATTATTGCATACATAACATTGTCTAGTTTCGTTGTCATGAGCTTAGCTGATAACATCAAATATTTAATACTTTTGGTGGCAAAATACCCCCTATAAGACCTGCAAATGTTTCACTAACACTAAAAAATGAGATATTTTCTATCATTTTGTAGTTTTCAGGTGAAATGCAGGAAAGTGATAAGAAACAAAGGAAAAAAGACTTAAAGTGTAAATTCTGGAGAATGTTACGGTGTAACACCAAAAATGGTAACACCGTAACATAAATTAAGCAAGTATAAAGATCAAGGAAGACTTTACGGCGTAACACCATATCTAGTTACGCCGTAACCATATTGCTTAAATATGGAATGCCGTGTATGATGGTTACGGCGTAACACCTTTATTGGTTGCACCGTAACAGGTTTGACAACTATAAGTAGAGGCCTCATTCAAGCTATTCCGATATCACTTCCTCCATAGCCAATTGGAGAGGCGACAAAAGCTTCCAGCCTTTGAAGAATTCCACCTGGAGTCCAAGGGAGATCACACTTTACTTACTTTTGTATTTAATCGTTCAAATATGAATACTGTAAGAATTATGAGTTTTCAATCTTTGATTTCTTCTATTTCTTGCTGTGTTTCCGTTACCATGAGCGGCTAAGCACTTAAAGTGTTGGCCTAGTTATGTAATTATTGTTGTTATGATTGTTTCCTGTTAGATTATGGTTTCATTAGATATTCTTTGACTATCAAGTAACCCTGGGTTTTGGTAGTATGGGTGGTTTGGACCTAGCTTGCCCCATTATTAGATTATCTTGTCAATATGGGATCCAATGGGTACTAGGGAGGATCACTAACTCCTTACCCGGTGTAATAAATAACCGATCACTACACTTATCACTTTATATACTTAAAAAGCACAGGAACTCTTTCAAAGAGGGTCAATGATCTTTATAGATTATTAGATATGTTTTGGGAATAGTTGGGATTAATCGCTGCAACCTGGATAACCTACCTCCCAGGTGATTTGGGACTGCTTCAGAATCGCAGGGAGCATAGGGTAGACTAAATATGCACATTCAAGTCTACCGACCTTTGAAACCACTCATGAAACCATAGTTTAACATTGCACAGGAAAATGTTTTCATAACAGTAGTAATGAAGTAACCAGGTTAGCGCGTTTTTTCTCCTAATATCTCCAACTCTTTTAATTTTTAGTTATTTATTTTATTGTTATTTTTAATTCCTTTCAATTCAAATTAAAAACCATTTTTAAAATGTGACATTGAAAATTAAAACTAATTACAACTTAACTCTTGGGACGGCCTCAGATTTACCATTCTGTACTACCCACGATCAGGTTCTCTGCTTGTTAGTGCGTGGTTAGGTAGATCGAGTTTTATAAATTTAAAACTTGGTAAAAATATATTTTAAAATAAAATACGCATCATTAGTGCAATCGTAATTACTTCTTTGGATATTGTATACCATACTTTATGTTGACATTTTAAGCATGTATTTCTCATGTGCTTAATCGTTATGACGTATTTGAAGTGCATTGGAGTCATCATACATCAAGATCATTTTCATGGATTTTCTCTTATTAAACCATACTCGTATTAGAAACTATGAATTCTTATGATGCAAACTCACAGGACCACTTATCAAAAACGTACTTATTTCAAATGTATCAACGAGGATATCTTTTAAACGGCTCATATAGAGGTTGTTCTCTTGTATCTTTTACTTATGTATTATGAAGTAACGCTCCCAATTACCTCTCCGTTGTGACATATTTCAGGGGTGTTACAGATTGGTATCAGAGCCAAGGTTATAGAGAACTAGGTTGCGTATTTTACCTAGACTATAACCGGTTTCATAAACATTGCATCACATAAAACTTTTTCATGTGCATACACACTACTTGCTTACATGACTTATACTTGCGTTTATTTTCCTTACAAACATTTTTACACATAGGATAATTCTTTCGTTCCTATTATAATATTTTTGCAAGTAAAAAGTATAGGAAATAGTCTTATTTTTTCCCAAGGAAAATCATACATGGTTTATTTTTCACAAGTAAAGAATACCACCTTTGTTTACAGTATATGTAGCACCTAATAAATTATTAAAGATCTCACACAAAGTTCAATTTTTAGTATTTTACGATTATCATCCTTTGAAATATTTATACTACCACGTTTATATGAATTAAAAAATTTAATTTTCACAAGGTTTTAAGATCCTGCTGGGGGGGAGTTTTATTTCTTGATTGCAGTTGATCTTATTAGAAATGGTTAAAAACTATAGGTTTTTCAATGTTGATATTTGCCAAAATGTGGCATCTCTTTGCCATATGGGTCTATGGATTTTTAATCAAATATTTTTATATCTAGTTCTACTTGTTTGAACAGATTTTACATTGTCTAGGGGGTTGATGGTGTCGCAAATGCGTGGCAGAGGTTCGTTTGGGAGGGTAATACACACGCTCGAGTGTGTTGGAGGCACTAGTACATTTTTCTGTTTGGTTTTTTTGTGGCGGTGTGCGGTAATGTAGTGGTGTGTATGAGCTGCGGGGGGCTGGGGGGGAGGGAATTGGAGGATAGGGGTGGGGGGCGGTTGCGGGTTGGGGGGTGGGTAGTGGGTGTTGGGTGGGTGTTGGTAGATGAAGTGTTGTGGGGGCGAAGGGATGGGGGGCGATGGGTGGGTTGGGGAGTTGGGGGGGGGGGGGCTTAGGGGGAGGGGAGGGGGGGAGTGGGGCGTTGTTGGGGTAAATGCGAAATGGGGGGGGAATGTGGCGGGGTGTGGGGGGGGTGGGGGGGGGGGGGGGGGGGGCGGGGGGGGTGGGGTTTAGAGAGGGGGGGTTAGGCGGGTGAGGGTTGGGCAGTGGGGGGGGGGGGGGGGGGGAGGGTGGGGGTGGATGGTGAGTTGATATGGGGGGGGTGGTAGGTTGAGGGGGGGGGGCGGCAAGGGCGGGGGCGGTATCATTAGGGTTTGGGGTGTCATTGCTGGGGGGGTGCGGGGGGGGGGTATGGGTTTTAGGTGGGGATGGTGTGGGCGAATTTTCGTGGGGGGAGGGGGGGGGGGGTGGGGGAGGGGTGGGGGGGGGGAGGCGGTGGTGGCTTTTTGGGGGGAGGGGCTGCGTGATTGGTGGGTAGAGAGGAGGGGGGGGGGGGGGGGGGGGATGAGGGGGGTGGGGTAGGTGGGGGGTAAAGGGGTTTGGAGGGTTGGTGGGGGGGAGCGGGGGGTCGGGGGTGGGGGGGGAATGGGATGTGGACTGGGGGGGTGGGTGGGGGGGGTGGGGAAATGGGAGGGGGGGTGGGGTGGAGGGAGGGGGTGGGCTGGGGGGATTGGGGAGGTGGTGGGAGCGGGGTGGGGGGGGGGGGAGGGGTGGTGGCGTTGGGGGGGTTTTGTGGGAGTATGGGGGGGGGGGGGGGGGGGCTGCGAGGGTTGGGTGGGGAGTGAGGGTGTTTTCTGTTTTTTGTTTTTCTTTTGTTTTTTCTTTATTTTCTTTGTTTTATTTTTTTTTTTTTCTTTTATGTTTTTTTTTTATTCTTATCGCAACGTCTTTTTGTTATTTTCTTTTCTAACTTTTTTTTTTCTATTATTTACTTGATGTTTTTGCTAGTTTTTATTGATTTGTCTTTTATTTGTGTTTTATTTTTTGTTAGGAAATCAGTTTTTTAGACAAAGGTAAGCATCAGAATCAATTACAATAATCACTTAGGTAATTTCAAGGCGTTTCAAGGTTCTATAACCATCAAATAAAATAACACCCACATTAACAGAATGCATACTGTATACAAGAGGGGGGGGGGATAAATTTATAATAGCTAAAAGGGCCATGGGCCTATTATGGGCTATTATGATACGACCCTTGCTGATAGTATCAGGATAGGGCACCACTTTTAGCGGGTGCTAGCTCCATCAGAAGAGAGAAGAAAATATTAGAGATTTGGTTTGATCTTTTAACTTGATTGATTTAATGAAAGAGTACAAAGACTATTTATAATAGCTAAATGGGCCATGGGCCTATTATTGGCTATTATGACTTTGACTTTTGACTACAGGATAAATGTTAACTTTTGACATTCCTAACAAAGTTATCGACTCTCCTAAATAAACATGAAGACATTCTTAAATAATGACACTTAAATAAAGATAGATTATATGACATAATCTTTATGCCATACGGGCTTGGACGTGACCCTTTTAGGTCGCGGTTTGGCCATGGCTCGGGCCGCCGGGTATCATTCCTCATCCATTCTAAAACACCTTGCCTCAAGTGTTGTCTGCGTTGCACTTCTTAAATTCCGGGATCCCAAATTGTTATACCCCGATCGCTGCCAGATGTCCTACCTCCTTCCGCTATTTTTTCTACCACCTTTTGCCTTTTGCTACCGCATCTCTCCCATCTACTCGTAACACTAAACACTTCACAATTCTTATCATGATACACCCACTTTAAATAACTAACCAAACTCTCTACTCGAAAAATTCTCTAATCTCACTCACCCCTAAGTGTCTATAGAAACATCCTGGCCATTAAAATTCAAAGTTATTTCATCCGCAAAAGATCATCTATTCACATCCCTTTTCCGTTAGGCCGCGCTTTACCCATGTCATCATCCTATGTCATTCATTAGAACATAACAGTCTCATTGAAGTCGATGGATATGTGTTTTGCCCCATAGTGTTCTTCTGCCACCACCATGTCTCGACTAAGTAGTAGATCTGATGTCTTTCCACTCTCGGCTTGCTTCTAACTCGGTTGTAGAACCCGTGTATTTGTATGAGCTTTTTTGACGTCTTCATTGGCATCTAAGGACCCTTTAGCCTCAAGTGAAGCACTGGTTATAGTCGGCCCTTGGTCCGTGAAGCGTGCTTCCATTACACGGGCTAATGAAAAAGCCTCACCTAAAGTTATAGGATTTGACCATAAGAGTGCACGTTGTAGAGTCGGTTTAAGTGCAAAGATATAAATTGATGCAAGTAAAGATTCACTCAGTCAATTTCCCCTGTTTGACTCGGAAGTATATGCATCCTCAAACTATTACTGGTATTCGGCCACCGTTACCCTTTGAAGGAGCCTAGTAAAACTTGGGCGTATTTCGCGCGTCTCCAACGCGCTTTTGCCGTCTTGAATGCCAATGAACCATTACTCGGAAGAACAGTTTTTTTTGCCGATGTGATAAAGTAACCCTACGCTCGCGTCTCACAGTATCTCGATGATATTAATTCCATGATTTAGTACTCATCCTATTATAAATACTCTTGTACTCTTTCATTATAATTAATCAACGTTAAAGATAAATAATTATCTGTTCTTCTCTTATCTCAATGAAAGCACCAGTTGATACGACCCGGTTTGGGGTTGTATCGGGATAGGGCACCACTTCAAGCGTGTGCCCGCTCCGTTAGAAAATAGAAGAGAATATTAGAGATTTGTTTTGATTTTTAATTTGATTGATTATAATGAAAGAGTACAAACACTATTTATAATAGCTAAATGAGTCATGGGCCTATTATGACTTATTATGATATTTACTTTTTAACTACAAGATAAACATTTACTTTTGACTTTCCTAACATAAATTATTGACTTTCTTAAATAAACATGAAGATATTCCTAAATAATAACACTTAAATAAGGATAGATTATATGACATAATCTTTATGCCATACGAGCTTGAACGTGACCCTCTTGGGTGGTGGTTCGACCCTGAGCTCGGGCCAAGGCGTATCAATGAACTTAGACATCATGAATCAATCAGTTAAAGTTCGAAAACGAGTATTACCTAAAAAAAAAGAAAATACGAGCATTTATTTTTGAATGTGCATTGTTATCTTTCAAGTTATAACTTATATCCGAATTTAGCACAAGCAATATGATCAATTCTTGAGATAGTGAAACTTGGATGGATAATTTAGTTTCACTTTTTCTTGTTTGGTATTGCAAATTTGTAAGTGGACCAAAGTCAAAGATTTGGGTGGTACAGATCAGTTCCAAAGCAAGTACAGAAAAAACAAATTTTAATTAGTTCATTTCCTAAAAAGTAAAAACTTACAATTACATTACATTTATTTTGAGAAGAAAACTCGTGATATTGATTGGGATGTCATAAATAATGTGTGTACCTTCATAAACAACGAGCAGAAATGACCCGCGCGTTGCTGCGGGCGTTAATTTTTCGCGCGTTGTTGCGGGGCTTTTTTTTTGTTTAGGTTT
>BQNB010210001.1:0-10300 GCA_026074375.1 Tanacetum coccineum
CGCCATAAAAAAATAATCAAAAAGCTACTAAAAAACAAACTAATTTATTTCAAAACGCGCCGTTTAATCACAAAAATAAAGTTATGGCGTGTTTTTATTTACCAAACGCGCTTCACTATCACATGAAAACAAAATGTGATGTGTTTCTATTTAAATCCAAATAAAAAACGCGCCCAAACTAAAATTCTTCACATAAAAACAAGATGTGATGCGTATCTATTTAAATCAAAATCGAAAATGCATCCAAACTAAAAATCTTCACATAAAAAACAAGATTTGATGCGTTTTATTTGAATGGAAATGTAGGAAACGCGCCATTTGATATTCACTTGCACTAGCACATGAAAATTACTAGTTACAATCTTAAAAGTATTGTTTCCATATATAAAGTATAACATCTAATGCATAAGTTATAAGCTATGATTTTAATAATGCTTTGAGTTTAGTTAAATTTATAATCACTTGGAGCAATACATGAAACTTACTAGTTACAAGTTTAAAATTACTTTTTCCATATATAATGTATTACATTTAATGCATAAGTTATAAGTTGTGATTTCAATGGTTTGTATTTAGTTAAATTTATATTAAAACTTCTTATTACTTTTTAAAAAATATTGTGTGTATAGGTGTTTTTGTGTCCCGTGTGTTGTTCTGGAAATAGTGGCTCACATGCAGTATACAGTGATTGTGACACTTTTAGTTCATTTTGGTAAAACAATGAAATAGAGTCTATTTTGGTAAAATAAGCTTGTAGATGGTTCATTTTAGTAATTTGTTTAAACTATTATGAGACCTGAGGCTATACAGTAATAAGAAGGGTTTTGTTTATGGAAAAAGATCCTTTAAACTTCATTTGAACTTTAAAGGTAAAGTTCTCTCATATAGATAATATCGGGGCCTACTGTGAGACCTAGTTTTCTTTATCCTTGTGAAAGAACTTTACCTCTAAAGTTCAAATGAACTTTAAAGGATGTTTATCCTTTGTTTATAGTATAAGTAAGTATATATATATATATATATATATATATATATATATAGTCGGGGTAAAATAAAAAGAAGTTTATAATAAAAAAGGTAGGAAGCAATCACAACCCGTCATGTGTCCCTAATTAGCCCGCATTAAGATTAATTCATCCAAGGGTATTTTCGTCATTCCTCATCCAACCCAGATTTTCTTATTCGTCATTATTTCACCCAGACACACACATTCCTCTTACCCTTCTTTTCCTTCGATACACCGCCATATCCTCTCATCGTTAACCACCTTAACCGCCAGTTTGGGTCAGTATATGGGTTGACCTTAAAAAAACTTTTAACAAAACTAACCGAACCGAATAAACCAAATAACCCGATAATCGAACCGATCAACACCCCTGTACTGTACGTTTGTACTATATATATAGTAAATGGGCTTCCAAATATTATGCTTATAGATTTTGAGCCCATGTCATATATTTTCTAGCCTATTGACACTGAAGACAGAGTGAAATGAATACAATTGAAAAATGAAACGGTAGGTTGGTAACGACTCATGTACGATGTATAAACCTGATATCATATAAATGCAATTTTATGTTTGTATAGCTGAAAGCACAAACCAAGAAGCAAACAATATCCTGCATCAAACATGTGAAGTATCTGCATTAATGTGAAGCAATTTTTGTGAAGATCATGTACTTAAGAAGCCTCATGGAGTAACAAAAATCAAAACAAAAAGAGAGAGTCTAAAATAACACCAAAACATAAGCAAATAATATTACAAACATACATATGCACATTACCCTCTAACACACAGGAGCAATAAAGACATAATGTTTCCCAGGCAATGTAAAATAGTAAAACTCATACTCGCAAATAACAATTATCTACCGCCCAATTATTTCAAGTGGGCCTTATTTGGTAGAGTAATAACTTAATAACCATTTGAGCATAAACTTAAACTTGATACCTACAATTGTAAAAACACTTAAGGTTTATGAGTGTCGTCATGATACAATTATCAAGATTTCACATGACCTTTGTTTAATTTATCAACGATTCCAACACATGTTGCCTAATTTTATAACGACCATTTCCTCAACATCATCATCGGTTAATTTAATGAAGGTCAATACAAAGTAACTTTGTGCAGCTCAACAACAATCATTAAAAAACTGTAAAATGTCACCGCCGGCAAAAATAGTCTCAATAAATATGCCTCGCCGTAACGCGCGGGTGCATTCCCGCTTATTTATACTCATTCTCTTGTTGTGAAAACTTTTTTAGGCTTCAGATCTTCTCTCTTTTAGCGATATTTATATCTCGATTATTTTTTTTGGTTTGGCATTAATACATTTTACTAAAGAGCGGTACGCTTATGGTAAACGCGCCCTTAATGCACGTTTTTCCATGGCTGGTATTTACTATTTTCCCCTCTCCCACTACCACCGATACACATTTTCTGATGGTTGTATTTACCGTTTTGGCCCCTCTCTTACTTTCGGCGAAACTTACTATGTTTTTTTGGGCCCCTCTCCCACTTCGGGCGATATTTACTATGTGTTCGTCTTCAGTATTTAGGTGCTTCTCTCACTTCTCTCTCTCTCGGTCTTTCTTTATCTCTTATTTTTATCTTCTCTTAGGGTTTTGTTTGGCGTTGGTTGTTCTTTTGGTTTAGGTTTTGAGGCTGACATCTGTTCATATGATTGTTGGTTTGGTTAGGATTTCGACGCTGACATCAATACAAATTGTTTGGCGTTTGGTTTGTGTTTTGAGGCTAACATCTATTCATATGATTACGCGCGCGGCGTGGTTGGGTTTTTTCACGCTAACATCCTATTCATAGTATTAGTGTGTTAAGATCTTTGTCGTTTTTCTCTGGTTAGGGTTTATGTTCGCGATGTTAGTTTGTGTTAATGTATGGGGTAATGGATTTGTGGATGTGTTCTAGGGTTTTGTTTAGGTTTGAGGTAATTTATAGAGAGCTATTGAAAGTGAGTTTTTATTGGAATCGCAAATGCGTTTGTTTACATTTTTCTAGAATAGTTAAAAAAAGTAACCATGTTATAGTGGTGTATGTGGTATGCCTTTTGGAATGATTCTTTGCTGATATCGGTTTTCTGTGGGGTTTGTTTTTGAAGTAAATGGTTAGTTGTTTTGGATGTTCTTTTTGGGTAATAGTGGCCCGTACCTTGGCAGGGTATCTTGAATTCATGTTTGCAGCCATGGCGTGTCATTGTTAAGCGACTCGTATCTTGGCGAGGTATCATGAGTTTTTGTTTGCAGCCGTTGTGGGTCTTTATGGCCTTTAGGCGATAAAGATACTGTCGTTGATGTGCTTATTGCGGTGTTAGACATAATATTTTTATGGTTGACCTTGATGGGTGAAAAAGCCCTGTTTTTTTGGCGTGGCATCACTAGAGCGTGGTTGCAACCATTATGGGTCAATCACCTGTTTGTTTCGTTTTACAAGTGCGTTTCTGCTCCATTATGTTGTTGCTTTTGTTTATGGGCAATGTATGCTGTGGAGAAGGTGCAATTTTCATGTAACAGTCGACGAACCCTCCTGCTGCATTCGTTTGGTGCAAAGATTGATGAATATGTTAGCAGAGGGAGGGGGCCTTATGTTTTCAAGGTGTTGGGACAAGTATACCATCTGATCCATTCAATTTGTCCTGAAGAGGGTCACCAGCTATGTTTCCTGCATCTGTATATATAATACATATAATGAAGTTAGTAACCGTATGTGTCATTTTGGATGGGAAAATGATTCATATGCTCGATGAGCACAAGAAGTTAGAATCAACAAGCTGAATCAGTCATATTGATTCTTTTCAGTTTCGCTCCCTTATTTATGTAACACGGTACTGCCTTTGCTATATCCAAAAATTGAAAGGTTTCATTAATAACTATTGAAGTACCAAAAACTACAGGCGGACGTGTTCCTTTTGTTATTGGCAGGGCATGAGAACATCTGTTTGTAACCAAGCTTCGGTCAGAACAGTGGGATGGAATTTGGGAAATAGGTGGTAGGCGGTTTTTACAGATTGTAGTTTAGAACAAGAGGATGGAGTAATTATCTTTCTCTATAGACTCCCTTTCTTCCATTTCAGAAAGTCAACAATTAAAAATTTTTTAAGCCGTCGTTGGAAATTATCAAAATTATAGCCCTTTAATTGTTGGCTTCTTACATGGAGCTAGGAGTGAGCATTAGAGTGTGATGCGAAGGTGTAAATATTTTATCGGATTTATAGTGAATATAACATGCTCATGAATCGTCTCTTAAACCAGCTGGTATGTCACTCATGTCTTTCGTGCACCTGGATGTTTACCATTGGTGATGCATGAGTTGGTCTCGTAGATGTTTCATATTTGAGGTTTTCTTGAAGCGTAACAGATTCATGAATGATTGCTTAGGCCAGCTGGTGTGTCACTTATGTTTTTGGTGCACACCCATGCTTTCCATGAGTTTTTGTACCTAATTTTGTTTCTATATTAAGTTTTCCCACGTGTTGTTTACATTTTTATGGTAGAGTCTATGGCGTGGATGTTGTGTGTTGCCAGTGCAATATGCATCTGATGTCTTTTGTTAAAAAGAGGAAATGATGAGTTTGAATGTGTAGGCAGGGCGACATTAATTGCTTGCAACCATACTTATTGAACTATATTGAGTTTTCCCATGTGCTGTTCACATTTTTATGGTGAAGTCTGTGGCGTGGATGTTGCATGTTGCCAGTGCAATATGCATCTGATGTCTTTTGTTGAAAAGAGGCAATGATGAGTTTGAATGTGTAGGCAGGGCGGCATTAATTGCTTGCAACCACACTTATTGAACTGAGCCTTTTTCTTATACACCCGTTGTTGAGTATGACGTGGCTTGATAAACTATTATGTTTGCAGCCATTGTGAAATTCTATTTTGCAGACACTTAGGCTATGCTCTTACCTGAGTAGTCTATATCCAAGTTGTGAAATCCAATAGCTGTTAAAAACCTTTGTTATTTCCGCCCGTTCTCATATTTAGGCTACTGGTAAGGTTCAGATGTATAGCTATAAACACTATAGAAGTTATTCGTGATTTTCAAAACTGATAAGTTGTGTCACCTTTGTCATTCTCGAATAACTGGCTAGAGTGGTTAGCTTTACGTGTGTGAGCTATATCTTGATTTTAAATATGAATGTACATTTGCATCCTCCTTTTGTTGTTTGTGGAAAATTCAAATACTCTAGGAAGTTGTCTGAGATTTTTGAAACTCACACATTCTGTCGGTTTTGTCATTCTCAAACAACTGCCTAGAGTATTTGGTCACTACATACTGGATTTGTCAATGGTTGATGGTAACTATTGGAAGGCGTGAATTTGTTTGCACGTTTTTTTGGGAAACTTCTTTTCAGTAGAATCTATATACTACACAAAGTTGGTGAGACGTTTATATTAATACAGCCATGGCGGTCCTCCTTGACGATTTCCGTACCTTCGCACGACATTTATACTAACACAGCGATGCCACCCTTCCTGGCTTTGCAAATTATGAAAGTCGGATGTACAACACGCGTTCGGTTTGTATTTTGAACGCATTTGTTATTTTCAGACTGCAATAAATTATTGAATCATTGAAAGTCAAAGCCACCCATGTTTTGCCGGGTTGTTTATACATGTGGCATGGCGAATGTGAGCTGTTATAATTAGGCAATGATGAATATGAGTAGTCTATAATTTGGCGAGGCAACTTGTGAGGTTAGCAGCCATGATACGTTCTGAACTGATGCTTTTATCTGAGCCGATTAGCTTCACAAACTCCCATAAAGAATTTTGTGATCATCTGTGATACATTTTTAGTACATTTCCTATTGGGATAAAGTATTTCACATGAATGCTAAGTGTTTCCCACTTTCGGCTGGAGTGCTTCTCTCACAGCTTCGATGGCGAGTATATATAGTTTGAGTTTTATTAAAACGAGTGTTTTTTTTCCTACAAGCAGCGATTTCTAGCAGCTTGGTAAGCCTCTTTTTTATGAGTTCGTTTTACGTGTTTGGATTTCAAAGATTTGTATGCATGCCGTTTTTTTTGCTGGATATGCTCAACTGCTATTGTTATTTAGGGATTGTGATTGATGTTGCCTATTTGCCTAATTGTATTTTGGTAGGGGTTATTTGCTGTTGCTTAGGAGTTTGTTTAGTTTGCTTTTTAAGAGATTCCTAAATTTGCGACAAATATATATGATATTCAAATGGACAACATGAATGGATTTGAAAAAAGTACAACACGCGCTAGGTTTGTGTTTTGAATGGCGATGATATTTCTTAATATGTAGGCGCGACGACATGAATTGCTTGCAACTACATCTGTTGAATTGAGCCTAAAATGATGTTCTACTTCTGGCGATATTGACCATAGTAATCCCTACTCCATTTTTGTGCTTCTTTCACATGTTCGCTGGCTATTTCGTATGAACGGAAGCAATGTCGTTTGTCTTGGTGGATTGGAATAATTATTATTGTTAAAAACATCGAGACAAAATAGAAGTGAAAGAAGCACCTAAATACCAATGACAAACACATTGTAACAAACCATTAGAAACCGTGAATTGGTGGCACGTTGCAGCCATGACGGTCCTCCTTGAGGATTCCTCTATCTTGACATGGCATTTTTACTGACGCAACCACGCCAACCTTTTCATTTGTGTTTTGGATGGTGATGATGATTCTTAATATGTAGGCGTGGTAGCATAAATTGTTTGCAGCCACATATATTAAACTGAGCCTTCTAAGAAATCCAAAATGAGTAAAAAAAGAAATGCATAAATTGTTTGCTTTGACTTAACAGCTTTTACGCATGTTAGTTTGTCTCGCCAGATTCAATTGGTCATTGGTGTTATTTTGCAGGCGCGATTTCTTTTTTTAAATAGGCTATGATAAACTTGAATATGTAGGCTTGGCAACATATATTGCTTGCAGCCATATATACTAAACTAAGCTACTATTTTTGTTACTTTATATCCTTCCAATTTCCGTTCATACACCAGATCTGTGTATCAGAACATATAAACACATACGACTATTGCAACACAAACGGTTATATACTATGTATTTTTACAAAGAAAAATGGAAAGCTGAAGAGATGCCGTGACGAGCAGTTTGATACTTACAATTTTCTCGCTGCTTCTTCTTCAGGTTCCCATCTTTCTTGCTAGACACGCATCAATAAAGTACGTATGGAAATCTTATATCATGGTAAATAAGCGGTGGTATAAATTGCTTGCAGCCACATTTATTGAACTGAGCCTCCTATAAAAAAGTATATAAAACGGATTAAAAATGATGTTCGGCATCCAACGAGTTAAACTTGATAGAAGATGCATTGATTCGGCAGGTATGTCGTTTGTCTTGCTGTATTAGACTAATTGTTATTGTTGTTTCAGAGTTGTGGGCTGTTGTTGCTGACAACATATTGCAGCCACAAAAGATTTTAACAGCTCTAGGTGGTTATTTAAGACTCTCGAATATGACAATCCGTGTCAATTATGACATTCTTGCATAACTGCCTAGAGTGGTTAGTAAAGGATATCTTAACATACACAAGGTATGGATTCTAGTTAGGGTTTAGAGAGAGAAAGAGAGGTGGTTGGATGAACACTTAGAGAGAGAAAGAAAAAGGAAATATTAGATTACTATGTGAAACAAATGAACAACCAACACCCTTTTCATGGCATAGAAAAGGTTTATATACCACCTTAGTGGCCGGACATAGGCTTAGGTCCATGGGCTTTCCATGGGCTTTTGCTTATCTAGCCTATTAAGGTTCCAAATATTACTATACGAGCTATATAACGATATAATGGACGTGACCCACACTTTTCATGTTTCTAACAATCTCACCCTAAGGGAGGTCACTCCATTTTATAAAAAACTTAAACCTAGCATACTATGCTTTATCTTCAGTTTTGTGCTCACATACTTGTTTTCTTTTCTTTATCTTGTGAACATGATGTAGTGATCTTTGACATGAATGTGATCTTTAGATTCTTGAAATCATAAACCAAGCATAATCTCTTATCATCAACTTGTGATCTTTTGCCAATCTTATGTATTTGTGACCTTCAGACCAACATGCTCATACTTTTCTTGATATGATAACTTGAAAGCTTTAATGATTCATCTTTCTTGATGTTCTTTAACTTTAACACTTCGTCGCTTAAAAAAGGATGTACGGTATCAGAGTAGCTGAAGTCTTGAAACATGTACTTGAGCTTTCATGATGTTTTTATAAATGTCGGTCGAGTATGAGCATGTGGCTATGAATCTTTGAGTCAGCTGGAACCAGGTACCTCCATGTCCATCTTTAAGTGAATCTACAATAAAACAGTTAGCAATAAAGTTGGGGGACGAATATGGATTTGTCACTCGCCCGTGTTTGGTTGGATTAACCTTCGAATCCGTGAGGATCGACCTGTGATCAGGTAGATTCAATTTAAGAAGAATCTCCTTGATAGGATTTGCAGCTTGCAGTATTGAATCTTTCTAACACATCCGTGTTAGATTCATCGTACTCAGCTTGTTCTTATTACCAGAACATCTAAAGCAGACAACACGATAAAAGTAAACTAGTGAGTTATAGTCTCACCGATTGAATAAAAATTGATTTAAGAAAATCAATCGACGTGTCACTTGCTAAATTGGTTTTGCGACACATCAATAGTTTTAAACATTTCAAAATTTCATCAACCGTCAATTCATAACCTGGAACAAGTTTGATTCATATAGAATCGCACATTGTTAATTGAATTTCCAGATGTCAAAGTTTGATTCATATAGATTGCATAATGTGTTAAGTCATCTCTTAAATCATAAGAAAATACAATACCCGTTAGATTTCAATATAATCTTAACGTAACATAAATTATGCATCGTAATTAAAATAAGATCACATCGCACTGTAACCAGCAAACATAACTTATATAAGTATATTATATAAGGCTCTTATTGTAATATACGTAATATATTATAACCACATATATCAGTTATGAATGCATCTAGTCCTACTAATGCAATCAACTAGTGTGTCCCATAAAAACCCTTTTTATGAATGCAATGTTTGAAAACGGTTATAGTCCAGCAAAAACATTTTGACCTGGTTCTCTATAACCTTGGCTCTTGATACCAATCTGTAACACCCCCAAAATGGGTCGCAGCGGAATAAGGATCCGGGGCGTGTTACTTCAAGATCAACAGCACAAGATATATAAGAACGACACAAAATGTAACACCCCCAAATTGGGTCGCAGCGGAATAAGGGTCCGGGGCGTGTTACTTCAAGATCAACAGCACAAGATATATATAAGAACGACACAAAAAGTCGTTTAAATTGATACATTGGATTTAATTAAAAGACATATTACAAAAGCTTATAGCTTCACTTGTTCCTTGTTTAATATTACAAAAGATGACATAGATTTCCCAAAATATGATATAAAAGTCTTTAAGCGTGCAATCCAAAACGTAACCCAATGCATCCTTGGCACCTCGTGCCTATTGACCTCCTGAAAACATTGCTTAAAACGTCAACAAAAATGTTGGTGAATTCATAGGTTTATGTATTTAAATTATGCAGGACCGCAAGACTTTCCCGTGATGTTACAACATATGCAAACAATCACAAAACCAGATTACATTTACACTAAGCTCATGACACTGAAGCTCGACAGTCTTGTTCGCAAAATATTGCTACTCAGCCCGAAATGATGTTCTAACCCGAAACATCCCTGATTCGACATGCTATAACGTTCGTTCCCGGTGATAGCTAGTCACCCGAACGGGGAGGTCGTTTCCCAAATAGATCTATTAAATAACATTCGCGCTCACATAATGTAATTCCCAACTACATCTATGCAATTGACAGTTCATGATAATGGGCTTAACTTGGGTTATCGCTACTTAGGCAAACATGTAATCAATGCAAAATATCCACTTGCGTCCAATTTGTAAAACAAAGCATGTTTCCACCCCAGATAATAGTAAATCAGTAAAACTGTAAAAAGTGTGGGGCTATGAACTCACCTTGAGTACAGATAGCTCAAATAATCACAGATAAAACGTCACGCAAGACGATAAATGCAACCTATTTAAATTAAGGCCGTATAAGTACAGAGTACTTTAATTAATAACATTGAATATAATCTTATAGTTGTTACATCGTACTATCGTTCGGGCTATCATAATTAAAGAGGTCATGACATGACGTAAGGACACTTTAAATCGTAAATCCAACAACTCGTCGATACGCCATCCGAAGAGGCCTCATTATGAAACTCCCTAGTATT
>BQNB010210002.1:0-10300 GCA_026074375.1 Tanacetum coccineum
TCTCTAAATTTCTTCCATATTTTATCTCATCTTATTTTTCTTGTTTCAATAATGAAGTGAAGGTGATTTTGGGTTCCGACAGGGATAATTGTACAGATTTTGTTAAGAAGGTGGGGGAGGAGGGAAGTGAAATTGGGGATTTTAAGTTTGGGTGAAATTAAGAGAGGGAAAGGGAGAGAGGGGGCTTATTTTCATTTTTGCGAAATTTTTCATTTAAAATTAAAAAAACTATTATTTACATAAATTTCGTGTATTTGTATATATGTACATATGTACATCTCCATTTGTTTCGGGGTTTTTTGGACATGATATCGAACCTTTTACAAGTAGTTTCGCTGAGGTCATGGGATGAGTCAGTTGGCTAAGTCTCGACGGTCAGCCGGTCACAGCTAACAAAAACCCTCAAAAATCATAAGCTAAACGTGTTAAATAGGCTCGGGCCATAAAAAAAGAGAAAATCGGGCTCGGATCACGAGCTAAACAAGTTTAAGCCATGGGCTAAAAGGATGAGTGAGGTGATATTGTTATACAAGTTATGTTAAACGAGTGAGTCGAGATGATATTGTTATACATAAGATGTTAAGCGGACGAGTCGGGGTGATATTGTTATACATGAGATGTTAAACGGATGAGTCAAGGTTGTATTGATATACAAGTTATGTTAAATGGATGAGTCAGGGTGATATTCGTATACAAGTTATGTTAAACGAATGAGTCGAGGTGACATTGGTATACAAGTTATGTGTCGGGTAACATTTGGCAACATACATTTAAGTTACACACTTGTCGTCTATGAGTAACCAGTACATGAACGACCTCTTGTGTTTACATGTTTGCATGTATATTATGAATTTTTGAACTCGGTCTTAAAAGGAGAATTCTTATTTATGAAACAACAATAGTGGAAGAAACTCGTTTTAAGTTTTCTGAATTATGTTTAGCTAGTGGTGATGAAGGTTATTGATATATGTTAAGTCATATTAAGATGAATTTGATCTTAAAAGGTTAATAATGAAGGAAATTGAGTATTAAAGTAAATGGAATGGATTGTAATTTTAATAAAGAGGAAAAATATTATCAACACGTGTGAGACAAAATAGGCATTTGGATCAGGTTTTAAAATATGTTTTAAATACATATGCATTCGAAACAGTTTATAGAAAAATGTTCCAAATACACAAATATTTGGCACAAGCCCTTAAAACCGTTCTAATTACATATACGTATTTGGCACTTCAGCTACCGACTATGCCAAATACATAAGTATTTGGCACCGGTAATTGAATTTGTTCCAAATACACATGCACTTGGCACCATTATTACAAAACGTCCCAAATGCATACGTATTTGGAACGGTTTTCTAATATCCGTCCCAAATACATATTATTTTGGTACGATTATCCAAACAGTGCCAAATATTTTTTACCGTTCCAAAAAAGTTCATCCCAAAAAGCCCCTTTTTTGTAGTGGTTTTAGAGAGCAAGGGGATATCAGTTGAGGAGTATGAAATCACATACCTGTTTCCAAATGTTGTTGAGCAAGCAGACAAATTTGGCGACTATGGTGTATGGGTTTGTATTTATTTATACAGACTGAGCCGTAAGCAACCATTGGCATTCAGGGACCCTCTACAAACAGCCTTAGCCTATCGTGAAAGGATCCTTTAATACTTTTGGAACCACAAGGTGGAAGCACAAAAAACTGTGTTAATGGATGAAGGTACATTCCCCTTCTCAGACCCTTCTATTGAATAACATTTAACATATAGGTTAACATGGTTAATAAGTAGATGTAATATGACATACAAACTCTTTTCTGATCTTTTAAAACCAACTGTCATTTGACAATGTTTGTTGCCATTCTATTTACTTTCTTATGTCTGCTACAACAATAATCAATACACACAACTTTGAACAACCAAGAAACTGTTAGCATTGAACACTGAATTTAGACACACCATCCTTTAAGTAAATAAAGTTACAAAAGATACATTACATTAACTTCACTACCATTAGGTTCAAAAGTTATATTTCTGCAATTACATTAACTTCCCAATTAACTTATACATCACATCAGTTAAGTAGATAATAAATGAAGAAAAAAAACCCAACTAAACAATAACAACATCTTCATCCTCCTTTTTTTAGCACGAATTTGAGCAACTTCCACTTCTAACTGCTGAATTGATCTCACTAGCCAAGGAGTTATAACCACAGAACATTAACACTTCAATATACCAATTAATAAACCCATGATTTGAACCCTAACAATTTAAAATTTCCAAATTATTGTTAAGTTGAAAATAAGTGCAAAATTAGGTTATAAATATTCAATAGCTTACCCTTTTAGAACAACAATAGAAGCGTCTTCTTGGGTTCTCTGGTGTACATGAAGTACGAATCACTCATATTGAATTACACTTGTTGCACCTTACCATGGCATCTTTTTAGGGTTCTTAGATGTGTGTGTGTTTTTTTTGGGGATTTAGTTGGGTCGTATTGTGTTTAATATAGGAGTGGAAAGTATGCACCAAACCTAGGGGACCCAAATTTTTTGATTTTTTTACAAAATTCAAAAATGCACCAAACCTAGGGGACCAATAATGTACTTAATTGTAATTTCAAAATGCAACACTGTACAAAGTACAACAAAGTACACCAAATGTAAATGGTTCCCTTAAGTTAGGTGTAATAGTATCAAATTTTTTATCTTCTTTCTTTAAGCAACTATTCTTTTTCCCTTTAAGTATTCACTGTCTATACTTAATCTTACCCCAAAATCATCAGAAATATTAGTATTCAAAAATTCCTAAAATGTCAGACAACATACCGTTTGAAATACAAGTCGAGATAATGAATAGACTTCCCGTTAAGTCATTACTACAGTTTCAGAGTGTATCAAAGTCCTGGAAGTGTTTGATAGACTCTTCATCCTTCGTCGTTACATACGGTGTTCGTAAGTCAGACAATGATTTATTTTATTTAACCTATAATAATAGGTTTTAAGGTTTTATGTTATCTGTAGATGAAACTTTAATCCACAACCCTATAGATACAGACCTGCATGTTTCAAATTTTAAAACAATTGGTACTTCTCGGGGGCTTTGGTGTTTTTCATTTGCTAATAAGTTGTCGGCTACTCTTTGGAACCCGTCAGTTAAAAAATCTATTAGGATTTTTGTCCATGTTTTCAATAATATACCAGATTGTCACAAAATCCTTTTTAGGCTTTGGTGTTCCGCCCGACACTTTAGACCCAGCCATTATAAAGATTTCATACCCACGGTACGGACAAGGAAATTGGTATGTTTATGTGTTTACAATGAGCTCTTTAACCTGGAACCAAGTTGCCAATAACCGTTTACCGCGCGAATCTATTAAATTCAAACGGTCAAGTCAGGCAGTTGTTGGTGGCTATATTTATTGGATTGGTCATGAAAGGTTTGTTTCCGATGTTGGTGTTTGTAATAAGAAAACCCTACTAGTTTCATTTGATATGATTACCCACCAGTTTGAAGTCATTGACATACCTGGCATCATAATACGAGCCCTATCATTTCCGTTATACATTTCCAATCGTGGAAACTATCTCGTACTATCTGGAAATGTATTTCCACCTGATTACTTTATATTTTACGGTCAACTGTTATCTATTCATGTTGGTTCTGTAACATCGTTTATGACCATCTTCACCATTCCCTCCCCTTATTTTCTGAAGTTGCTGGGTTTTAATAACCAAGACGAACTAATAGTAGAAGCAGCTATGAACCACTGCATGGCTCACTCAGTATAAGTGTACAACCCAGACTCATAATCGTTTGAGAATGTGACACTAATCCAAGGAAATGTTGGTTCCTTCTACGTTTGCCCGTACAAAGAATCACTGATTCTTGCTACTTACCCAGATCATTCACTATATTGTGCAGGCTAATCATTGTGTTTTAAAAGAGTGGATAAAGTAGAAGGCTTTTATGGATGTGGTGATTGTTTATAGTCATGGCTTGTTTGTATTTCATGAATATGTAACCGTCCTTGAAAACTTCTTATCTTTGATTTCATTTTCTATGTTGTTTTGTTTAGATTGTTGTACTTCTATGTTTCACACTGTTAAGTGTAGGATAACATGTCGTTATGTAACTCTTATTTTGGTTGTTTTGTAAGCACCTTTTGAACTATAATTTTCAATCTCCAAGTTGGTAATTTGTATAACAAACTAGTAACTTTTTTGTTTACCCTTTATTTAACACTAATAAAATCTAAATAAAATTTGGCATTGTCAACTAATCAACCACATTATCACATTCTAGCTTACTGCATTTGTGTATGAGATTTTGACAAAATAATCCCATTTTTAATTAGGGCGACTAGTTGGTGATGGTATCTATGTCAAACTTTAATACATTGGGCTACTTGTACTTGATTAATTTGGGTGAATTTTTTTGGTATATATACATGTGGGAAGGGGCCGATAATTACTAAGTGTGGAAGGTGTGGTGCCATAGGTCACAACAGAACTGCTTGTAATGTACCGTTACCTAGTTTTCAAGTAAGTATAGTATTCTGAATAAATGTTTATATTTTGTTTAATAGCCACTAATGTTTACTTGCGTTGTAATGTACAAAACACGGGTATTAAAAAAAGAAGTCTGCCCAGTAGGAATCATCTAATCCCAGTAACAACTTCAGGAACGAGTCACATGAGGAGGCAAATCATGATGTGTATCAACATGGAATGTATGACCCGCAACACATGTCAAATAATATGGAAGATATGTATTACCCGTGGCACGAGAACACACAACACTACTTTATGTACGAGCAAAATCCTGAGTCATCAAATATGGTGATGTTTGGTAATTTGTCACAGTGGCTAACTCCAAACAACTTTATAAACTAACGGGGTGTAAGTTTTTATTTTGTTACTTTCAAGTTGGATCCGTTAAGCTTTTGTGTTATTGGTGAAATATCTAAACCTTTTTTATGTTATGTTATTGTAAGACTATGTTTGAACTTTGCATTTACTACTTAAACAACAATGCACAAAATGTTGATCCCAATCCTTGATCGATTCCTTAGGTTTTCTAAGGTTAAATTACCTTGGATAAATTCAAAATAACTTGTTGTATAAACTTTGTATGTATACTAAAGTGTATGCGGAATCTACACCTTAATACCTAGAAGTATTATGAATAAAACAGTAATCGTGAATAAACAAAGATATAACCAAACGCTCCAATATTATTAGATCAATAATACGAGTACTCTTCACTAGTACTAGGGTTTACAACCTTGAAGCTTTTCTAAATCGACTTGACAACTATGAAAACTCGTAAACTCGTAAACTTATCTCAACTAATGCCCTAGGACCTCCTTTTATAGACTAAGGAGTCCTAGTCGGCTTACAATACATTCCTAAGATATCATAATCTTTTCTAAACATAAACGTAATCTCTTAAACAAATACATTATACATATCTTGTACAAAAATATCTCAATACTTATCTTCACAAGTATTCTTGTTCTCCAAACAATCTTTATCTCTTTAAATCGTCTTTATCCTCTTGACAGTAGTAAGTCTTCAAGAAGTTGTAATCCAGCAGCATAAACTTTTTGTACCAGCAGTACTAATAAACACAAGCAGTAGTAACATTAGTACTAGCAGTACTAATATGTACTCACAGTAGTAACATGTACTAGCAGTCTTAACATTACTACTAGCAGCACTAACTACTTAGCTTATATTTCAGTCTTCAACTCTGAGTAGTGTTAACTTTAACTAACAGCAGTAACTTAACAGTACTAAATTATACTAACAGTAGTAACTAGCAGTGGTAACTTTATACTACCAGTACTAACTACTTAGCATAATTTCCATTATGTACCTGAGCAGTAGTAACTCTAAGAATCCTTGAAGTCTTTTAAGTCCCAACAATCCTCCCCTAAACTTGATGTTCATCTTCTAAATCTTCAAGTTTCTTTGTTAAAAGTCTTCATCACTATCAGGAAGATGCATTCAAACCTTTTATTGACCGTTTTGTTGCTTTACCATAAGCTTGAGTAGTTGGTAGCACATCTCATTCCAATAATCAGTTTGAAGTTTCTTGTTTAGCATATTTGTGATTGTTATTGGTGTGAGGGGATATCTCTTTTCAACTAACATAAAGATGTGCACATTTTCAAACCTTACAAAGTGCACTCCACATGAATCAAACAACTTCTAAATAGTCACTTTGTATCCTTGTAAACTTCTCTATACATCACTCTTTATGTCTGGTTCAAACATGACTTTAAAATCATCCCACAACACTCTTTCATGTTCATCTCAGGCCTTGTATCACCATGCCTTTTGTTTTGACCAATTTCCAAGAGACTCTAATCATCTCTGTTAATGCCTCTAAAGCATCTTAATCATTGAAGAATATCTTTTGGAACTTCCATCTGCTCTTATCAATTGATAATGTACCATTATTCCTTCTTTAAGAAGCTTGTATTCAATAATCACTGGTGGTTTGGTAGCAATGTATACATTCAATAGCGATCTCATCATCTTTTACTATCACCAAATGCTTTTTTAGCTCACCTTCATCAACTTCTTAAACTTCTTCATGCTCATTTGTCTCTTTAACATCCTCTATTCTTTGTCTCTTTGAAGATTCTTGTTGTTGCTCTTTCTTTTCTCTTTTCTTACCAAGCATCTTCTTTCTGTTGCCTCTAGCTTTCTCCTTACTACTTTATGCTTTCTTTGACTTATCAGATTTTAGTTCATTCTATGTTCCTTTAGAACTTTCTTATGTTTCCTCTTTGCTTTTTACTTCTTCAGAATCCATAGGAATAAAAGTATTTACTTCTCCCTCATTTTCATTATCAACATCTCTAGATCTCTTCATAGCTCTTGCTCTTCAACTGATTATGTTTGTATCCACCCATGTTTTTAAGATAGGTAGACAATTATATCCTCTTTGGAGCTTTTTTAGTTGGTGCTTTCTCTTTTCTCTTCAGCTCAAGCATTGCAAAGTATTTCTTTCTTTTGTTCATAGCTCCTACAAACATGTCTTGACCTTGCTTCAATAAGTCAACTCTCCTTGTTCTTCCTTTTTGTAGCCCTCTGACTAACTCACATAGTCTACCTCTATCATAGCTTGTGTATTATCCTATGACTTAATCAAAGCTATGTTGGCTTCTTCTTCCTGTTTCCTTGCAAGCTTTTCTTCTTTTATAAGTTCAGCCTCCAACTGAGCTTGAAGATTTCTTGCCAAATCTTCATCAAGAGCAACTTCATCTTTTCTTTTCAGAGGAACTTCAGGCTCAATCATGATTTCTTTGCCTTTGTCTTTAATCATTAAAGGTTGTGATTCGTGTGGAGTTCTGAATTTACTTGGCTCCTGTACTACAAACCCTCTAGCCTTGGGTCTTGTAGTTGTTGTTGTTGTTGTTGTAGCAGCAGTAGTAACAACTTTAGGTTTAGCTGCTTTGATTTGAATAAGTGTCTGAGCCAAAGTTATTTATTTAATAGTTGTAGGAGCAACACTATCTTCAACACTATATACCTACCTCTTTTTGCCTTTGCACTCAGCTCCTATTTTCTCACCAACTAGCGATCCACATTTACTCATCACCATGAAGTTCAATGTTAATCAAACTTTTCTGGTCATCTGACCTCCCCTGGGTATCATTAAACTAAAGAACATCAGCATCCTTATCAATGAATTCATATTCCTCCTTGTTTGGATACATCTCATGAACACCCAAACTATCTTTAAATTCAGAGGATCAACTCTTCTAGACAAGACAACATTCCTTAGTCCTGTTTTAATCCTGTAGTTCTTGACTTCTTCTTCCTTTCCAACCTCTGAACCATCTTTTTTAAATCAGCAATCTCCTTTGCTTGAGCATCCTTTGCTTTTTCTAAATCAAGAACTTGGTTTTGCAAATTAGTACATAAAATCATTAATTCAAATAGTTGCATACTATCCACACCACTAAGAGGTGGATCATTAGAAGGTGTAGGAACACTGTCATCTTGTTGTGTCTCCTCCTGAGTAACTTTAGTGTCCTTCCTTTGTTTCCTCCTGGATTGTTTCTTTTGAGATCTAGAGGATGATGGTTGAGTAGTAATGGGTGTCTGGTTAGAATCAGTAGGAATTCCTAAATCTACACCCACAGCTTGAGTAGGTTGAACCATCATTGTTTCAAACAAAGATGTTATCCTTCCAGAAAAATAATTTCCTTCTCTTTTCATATTGGCAAAGATTTTCTTTGTGTGTGAAGGATTAACATAAATCTTCTTATGATGCGACATATCACCAAGCTGTTGATTAATGATAACTTGTAGAAAACGTGGATACATCAGGAATTTAACCCCTCCATCTAAGTGTTTCACCATAACATCAAAAATGTACTTAGACAGATTAAATTTCTAGTTTGTTGCCAAGCATATGATCAAAGAAGCCATTATACTATTGAATTCATTCCATGCAGTGGATTTGGCACTAAGGCATTGTGTAATGGCATGAATGAAGAACTTCCATTGCTGAGAAAAGAAAGCTTTATAAAAAGTAAGCTTTTGAGAAGGCTTTTCATACCCCATACGTGCCAGTTCTTCAAATATAGTAGCAGTTGGCAAGCAATTAGTACCTCCTGCATCTTCCAAGTGAAGACTAATGCTTGTCTCCGTGATAATCAGCTTCTTTTTATCAATTAGGGCTTGTATCTGACATACACCATTAACTATTTTTGCCTTTGCGGTTGCCTAGAACTATTGAATGCCAGATGTATAGATTGTAGGATTGACAGTCAATGCATAACGAATCTGATTAGCATTCAGAAAATCAATAATCTCATGAAATCTATCACTTTCAGCGGGTTTTTCCAAGAATGCGACCATGTTGTAAGTATCAGCAAAAGTTGGGGTTGACATTGTGTTGTGTTTTGATGATCAAAGATGAAATTGAGTTAGGGTTTATGGTTAGAGAGTGTTTGAATGATTGAAATCGAATAAAGAATTGAATGAAACCCTGAATCAAAGTATTTATAGAATCACCCTCAGCAGCATTAACTTAAACTAACAGCACTAAATTAGGCCTAGTAGTAGTAAGTAACCCAATAACCTAAGACTAACAGCATTAAGTTGTAAGTTACCAGCACTAACATTAATTTTTTTTCCAAAAAAGGACTTCTATAATCAATTGATTCTTCTCACAAGCTCTCTTTCTGTTTTTAAGCTCACAATATCTCTCAATTCTTTTTGCTCACATAATCACTCATTTCTGTTTTTATTCACACATCTCTCTTTCTATTTTTAAACTCACTTAATCTCTCATTTCTTTTGGCTCACCAAATCACTCTGTCTATTTTATGCAACATATTTGATAGTTGTACAAAGTTCCATTAATTCTAATAATTTCATACTATCATCCCCACTTCCAAATGTGTAACCTCTTGAGAGAGGTGGATCATTGGATTGTTTAGATGTAGTTTCAAACCTAGTTTGAGCATCCACATCCCCAAGATGATATCTTGGCACCTGGGACCACTACTTGAATCAATTCCCTATGGACTTGATCCAATAAGTGTTGCCATAGATTGGGTCTTATTTGATGTTACCACTGTCCTGCTCTACTTCTAAACTAGAAGCAGTAGTGGCAGCCCTTTCCATTCTATCACCCAACTCCTTAAGGACAGCCTCATCACCAACCTTTACAGGGGGACCACTAGACGGAGGTTTATTGGTGTCTCGACCTCTTTTGACATGCCTAGATGTTTTTTATTCTTTTTAAGACACTTTTAATATAACATATCCTTCCATCCATGCTTTGACTGTATAAATAAGTAGCCTCCCCTCAAACAATGCTTCAAGGGATAAGTATTTACTCAACAGTTGTAACTTTGGCTCTCATGTCATCTCAATAGCATTAATTTTTGCCTGGCAGTAGTAATTTTCTGCCTAGCAGTATTAACAGATGTCTAACAGTATTAACCCTGTCTTCAATAATTATACAACAACATGCCTCTATTCATCACAAGCACACTAGTAACACTAGATAGACATGTGAGAATTCATGAGGATCCATATTTATGCATAACCCATGAATAAAAGTTAAAAACTATTATCGAAAACATGAACTTTCCCTCAACCAATTCTTCAGAGGTGAAGCATTCATCATCAGGAATTCAATATTCTTTACCTGCAGGTGTTAGTCCATAGCCAAAAATACAAAATCCAAAGTATTTTCTTCTTGACTGCATTAAGTATGACTAACAGTTTTAATAAGCAGTTTTAAGTATAACTAGCAGTTTTAATT
>BQNB010210004.1:0-10300 GCA_026074375.1 Tanacetum coccineum
GTATGTTGAGTTGTACTGAGTGGTGTACAAATAAATTTAGATGGTGTACAAATCACTTCTCATCATTACAATATTTTCAAGGTGATTTGTACACCATCAAAGATGTTATGAACTCGTTTTTGGAGGCAATTTTTTTTTTTTTGAAACGTCTAATGAATTGCTAGGGATGTGTTAACGGACAAGCGATGAATGTTTCATAATCTCACCTGTTGTTGCAGGATCCTTAAGAAGCTAAAGAATATACTATTTTTGGCATATGTAGAAAAAAGATGATTATTTGTTCCCCTAAAATTACTCATATTCCACCAATTTAGTGCCTTGAACCCAAAACAAGTTTTTGATCACAAAAATGGCCTAAAGTTAGATATTTAACGCCCCACCATATTTCCGTGCCACCATCTATCATAAGCGGTGGTGGTGTGGTGGTTGACGAGTGGTTCAAGCCATGACGTCAACCATGGCAAAAGGTGGTGGTGGTAAGGTAGCAGAACGACGAAAAATTATGGTTGTAGCTGAACCAACCCGAGAGTCAGCAGCCGCTCTTCATTATGTTTTATCTCATGTCATATTTGAGAATGATATATTATATCTTCTTCATGTTGAAAATCCTACATTTTGGAAAAATAGAATTTCTTGCTTTATGATCCAATCTTTATCAGCATCGTCATCATCATCATCATCACACACGACTGCCTCCAGGGGAGTTGTTGGTGGTCATATTGGTGGCGATGGTGGTTGTGTTGGAGGAAATGTCGACTTTCTTAATCAAATGAAGAGTGCATGTGAAATCATGCACCCAAGGCTTAAGGTGAAGGCCTTGAAGGTTGAAACAGATGCTAGAGATAAGGCGTATGCGATTATGGCACAAACAAAAGTGCATGGGATCGATCTTCTTGTTATAGGAAAACGTCAAAGTCTATCTAATGCGATACTAAGGTTAGTTCTATAAATTTCATGTTATTTAAATTCTCCTTTAAACGTGACGGTACCACATCTATTTCTCTTTTATGCCATATAAATACGACCTGCAAAACCGCCAAAACTGACTAAAACTTATGTTGTGGTCAAATTTTGGTTGCAGACAGAGGAGGAACGGGTCGATAAGAGGAGATACAGCAGAGTATTTGGTAGAACACAGCAAATGCACATGTGTTGCAGTGCAAAGAAAGGGCCAAACTGGAGGCTACCTTCTTCATACAAAAACTCAGAGAAATTATTGGCTCTTGGCGTAAAAAAGTTCTTATTTATGTTTATCTGGTCTCCATGTACCTTATAGCAGTAACGACTAACAAGGCGGATATCTCATTCATGCTGGTCATGGGATTTGCACACCCAGGCGTGGCATTTATGCTGGTCATGGGATTTGCACACCCAGGCGTGGCATTTACGTACTAGTACTCATGTTTCTCTCTTTGTATCTGATCTAGCACATGTAAATACAAAAGCTCGAATCCTCATTTCTTTGTATCTGTTGCATTAGATTTATATAAATTCTGCTAAATTTGCTATCATACGTTACATGTGTTACTTTCTTCTGTCATATCCAACAGTTTCATAGTTGTAAACTCATCATTTACAGCGCCAGTTCATTGACATGTACGCTTACGTTAACTTGAAATATAAAAAGTTACAAGTGAAAGAAATGTTGGTTATGGAAACAAAGATTAGACCAATGTTGATTACATTTTTACGCAATTAACCTATAAATCAGAGATATACATGCTAAACTTGTTTCATGTTCATATATAACTTAAAACATTCAAAGTTCATCATGCATAGGTTGTCCTAAACCAAAATTTACATTTGGAACTTCGTGCACTTCATCGACCTGAGCAAGGTGGTTTATAGCAACTTCAGCTTTTCCCGAAGCCATACCGGCTTTAATAGCACCTACAACCTTTCTCTGCAACTTCAGTATTCCAATTCGCTTTGAAACAACATAGAGAACAGCTAACGAGAACAAAGTGAATCCCACAATAAGTATAATCCTGCAAGGACAATCATAACAGAATCAAGTTAATAGATCAATCAGGTATGAAACAATAAAACAAGAGGTGGCAATTTAGACCCGTTTATCTGGATTATGTTATATCATTAAGACATTACAGGTCAATAGGTTTAAAAGCTAAAACTTGAAAGAGGTCAAACGAGTTATGTTACTATATTATTAACAGGTCAAATGGGTAAAATTTAAGAACTTTCACATTTGGTGGTTTAAAAGCTAAAACTTGAAGGATCTTTTTTTCTATTCAGTTATGAATATGACTCGAGTTTATTCGTTCTTGCTACATTTGGTGGTGGTCCTGTTTTGCGATTATATTTTGGGCTAGGACATAGCTGCTAATTGACTTTGCACGAGGCTGCTTGGCACTCATGATGATGGTTGTAGCAAAGCGAGGGTGACAAAAATGGGTGAGATCAAGATTTAAGGTAGTCCCGGATGACATATAAGAGAACGACCTTCCTTTTTATGTATGAGGGTGTTTATTATACCTTGTTAGAAGTAAAATTCTTCCAAACTACAATGATAGTTATCATTATCCTATTGGCTACAATTCCTAGAGGATTCGACTCCTGGAAAGTTGAATGGGGCGTTGGTGCCCGTGCTATGTTGATTGGGGCCTTAAATTCATCAAGAGAAAATTTTAAGCGACCAACTTGGATTTTAGAAGTATCCTACAACTTCGGGCTTGACTTTACTTTATAATTTATTTCTACGATTAAGTACTGGTGCCCACTCATGGTTGTCCCAAAGTTTTAATACAGCAAAGTCACTAAAGCCAGAATTTGAGATGATCCATAAGCAGATGACGGTTGAGGTATGTTTCTACAAACCAATTCGGAGCAAGTACCCCCATTTTAAGAATGCAGTGCCAAACACCTTTTTCTTACTATTCAAATACCGCCATTTCACGATATAAAATGGAAATCATATGTTGATTATCCGGGATATATGCTTAATTTTGACCAGATTCTATATCATGAGCCAGAAAAGGGTCCGCAACAACTTGGAATTTTTATATCATGAGGGTGTTTATTAAAGAAGGGGAGTCAGGGACGTACACAGGGAAACTTAAAGACACAATATGTGCTGCTTACATCAAGATGTGGAAAGAGAGACGGTATTTTTAAAAGCACGTACAATAGGGACTCTCATATTGATTTTTCACTTCCACCCAGGCCGAACCAAAAAAGAATAATAAGATATTTGTTGAACCATAATGCATAAGGATGTGCACATTTCTGTTAATAATCATTTACTCGGGCCGGTTTGAGGTTCAACAAATTCGTTATGATCATTTTCTTGATTGGGCAAAGGTGCAAGTGAAAAATTAATACGAGCGTCCCTAATGCACGTGCTTTCAAGATGTTGTCTCTCTTTCCACGTCCCTGACTCTCCTTTCTTACCAGGTCTTCTATTTTCACTTCCGGTTGTAGCTTAAAAATTCCAAGTTGGTGCGGGCCTTTTCCGTTTCATGATATAAAATCTGGTCAAAATTAAACAATACCTTCTATCTATGAAACAGGTCGCATGAGTTAAAAGTTTGAGTAAGGGTAACTTTAATGCACGCATAACTCGAACTATTCTATCTATGAAATTAAAGTTACCCCAGTAACAATTTAGCATTTATTACTGCACTGAAAACACTACGTTGTTAATAAAAAATTGAAATTTTGGACAAGAATATTTCGGGGTCAACCAAACTCAACCCATATTGACCCGTACAAAAAATCACTTGTTTTGATCACAACCTATTTAATTTGTTACCCAGCCCACCGATATCTACAATTAATAGATGATTTTCCAAACCTGTCAAGAACATCTTGGCGTTTCATTGTTGAGAGCAAGTTACGAGTCCGCCCTAGTAATGATCGATGACCCTTGTATTCACTCTCTGCTTTCTTTAACACTCCTGTTGATTCCTCTGCATTTAACAAAAAAAGAACTATTTTTTTAAATATTAGCTACACCTTTAAACGGCTAATTTAATGTCAAGATTGTGCAAGTCGAGTGCATATTACATATTACTTCAAATTCTTATTTATATAACTAATAACGATAGGTGGTGTTTGGATTTGTCTTTTGATACTATCAGATAACTGTCTTTTATATAATCAGTAGACAAGAATAAAGAAATGAAATATTAAGACGATACGAACCAAAAGCCATGAGTGTGCTTCCAGTCCGTTCAACCTCCTGTAAACAAATGAAAGATAAGAATTGTTTCTAATTATATGAAAGTTACGCGCTAAAGTAAGGTATAAAAGCACTAACCTGAACCATCATCTGTCTTGTACGGCGAAGACTCTCTGTAATGCTCTCTGCTGCAGACGTCATTCCGGCTTTTGTTCTGATGGAAAAATACAATAGTTTAGCACATTTTAAGTGACCGTCGTTTCTAAAATATTACATATATGCTGTAAAATATGACGCATACTGTAAATTGCGTCTACGAGCTGTGGACTCTTCTCCACCTCCCAAGAGAAGCTCTCTCTGATACAAGATATAAATAGGTATGAAATCGCAATGCTAATATAGTCGTGTCTACAAAACTATATATGCTTTGAAATGAAAACAATACAAAGTTTAACGAGAAATATTTATATAAATCAAGTCTATTACCTCTTCTTGAGCAGCTTTCCTCATGTTAGCCTTTGCTTGCAGATTAGCATTTCTCAGATTCGACCGCAAACTAGATTATAGAGAGGAAAATAAGAAAAATCAATCAATCATGTAACTAGATCATATTTCAAGATGGACGTGCAGTAATACTAGAAATGCTGAAATGCAGTAAAATAACAACACCCTTCGAATTTATTTCTAATTTGATCACTATTGACGATTCAAAATTCGAAGACTACCATAACATTAACCCAACTTTCGGGAAGAAAAAACACTATATATACGGTTCAACTTCATCAGCATAATACATGATTGATGGTTGAAAACTTGAAAGTACTCAAAATAGCCATTTTTTGAATAGTGAAGTAGATCTAATAACAATTATTAAAGTCGATTGGCCAAATGATATGTTATGTGAAAGTATGTTGCTATTTATTGCAATTTTCCCTTCTACTTTAACATAGGTCAAAATGGAACAAAGTGCATAAGTATCCAGATGTAGCATCCCTCGTGGAGAGGAATAAACTGATTAGTATGACCCAAAACTAAGACATATATATAATTTAAAAGTTGGTTGATCGTATCATTTCCTAGTAGTTAATAAAATATTGGAATGTTTCTGGTTATAATTATTTCATATCGCCTAATCATTGTCAAAATGCAATGCCAAACTAACTTACCTTAGAAGTTAAATAATCACTTTCACTAATGTGAGTAAAAACCTACAGAGAAATTATCACGTTTAGGAGTAGTTGCAACAACCCTTATTCTAAGACTTTTCCAAACCCTAATAACAACTAATTGTCGCATAATGACGACTATCCCCTACCAACCCGTTTTCTTACAGTTCATTCATACCACATAATCACCTTCACAACACAATGACAAACTCACCTAAACATCAAACACTCTATAAATTCACAAAAGATCAAAACTTTTACACACAATACTAAAAAACTAAGGACAGTTCAAATGCATCAAACAATAGGGATTTTGCAATAGACCGTAAATTATATAACCATTACAATTTAGGAGTAGCTGCAACAAAACTTATTCAAATTATCTTACTTCGTACTAGTTAAGGCTCTTTTGTCAAACACTTGAACAAACTGATTTACAAATGATCACAACTTCCAACAATGGAACCACATCCAAAAACACAACCTAATACCAACTCAATGCCTAACACAGTAACACTCCTAAACTTTAACAACAACAACTATACCCAATCCCGCTGGAGCGGTCTATGGGGCCTTCAATTACTAAAAGACAATACTTCGATGCCAAACATCCTCAACAACATCAAAAGATACTACTTCTACAAATGATAAAAAACTAAACCTCAACCCAAACTGAAAGCATTCTACATCTACGAATTCACGTAAAAAAAACCTAAACTTGAAATGCCAAACTACCCTCAAAACACCCGGCACTCATCAAACCACAAAAATACAAACTTACACATCAAAGTAATAAAAAGGGAAATAGACTTATGGCGTCCGAATGCCACATTCCGGAATGCACACCCCCACAAGTCCGAAAAGACAGGAATCCTAAGACCGTTGACAAAACAGCCAGGTAATACACAAACGACTGGCCAAAAGCCAAGTGTCAAAGGTAATCCCCCTTTTACCCAGTAATCCCTCTTGTCCAAGCGTCCTGCCAAGTGACCGAGCATAGAGCCGGCCATTCCCCGGATATTACGGGATCCTGTTTCCCTGCATGACCAACGCCACTAGCACTAGACCAAGTATGGATCGCGTACCTATTCTCCTAGGTATGGAGGAACAGTAACGGGAATGGCTAAAGATACTTGCACCCCATTTGTGCTCAAAAGGTATCCATTACTCTCACAGTAAATACTAGCCTTTCGGCAACACCATACTTACTCTCACTAGCCGTAGCTTAGTCTTCATAACAAACTCCCCAAACACAGCGAGCGCGCCCCCAAACCCAAGGCGAGGCTGACGCGTGTGTTACCCTTTGTGACAGGTGATTTGAGGACAACTAGGCACGTCCGAAGGAACCTACATATCTTAATCACGTGGCGCAGTCTTTTACCTCTACAGGGAAATTTACTAAAAACATAAACTTGAATCCCGAACACCCCGAAACATCAAAACACTGCCTAAATCACTAAAACAAGTTTAAGCTTTTTTAGTGCTTATGGCTTATGTTGTATTTCGCCCATATGTTCATAAACTATTTTCTCGGCTTATTTCAAAACTTATAAACCTATAAAAGTTTATTATGTAATAAGAAACTTTAAGAAACACATAAGTTTTGAAACAAGCCGAAAAAATAGGCATACTAAACATAAGCCGAAAACCACATAAGCTATAAGCTCGCTATATAAGCTTAAACAAACACCCCATAAAAATCAAAACTTACTCAAAATACTAAAAAAACTCAACAAAATTCTAAACACCAACCACACCATAACAACAGAAAATTCACCAAAAATCAAAATACTTTTAACACAAAACATCAAAAAACCAAAAAGGGAAATTCACACATAACTCTAATATCTTATTCCAAGATTGCAAAGTTCAACTGAGATTCTGCACATCTTCATCAGATGGCAATTGAGGGATCAAAAGATCAAGATTAAATTGAGCACTTGATAACATTGCAAGTCCATCTTGTGCAAGGCCATTTAATCTTGCCAATGATAATTCTCCTTTCTCTTTATTTAATCCATGTTTTTCAATTGATTTGATATGGGATTGTGTTTGGATGTATGCATTGTCCCAATCTTTCTTTGTTTTCTTGAATTCGTTTATTACAACATCGTCATCATTTGAGGAGGGCATGTTTTTTGATAAAGATTGGATATTTATGGGAATTTAATGATTTTGGGATTGGGGTTTGAGACAAGATCAAGGTAAGGTTTGGTTTGGTTTGATTAAGGGGGGGTGTTTGGAGATAAAGTTGTTAATTGGGGGGTTTGGTAGATAAAGTTGTTAAAAGTACAAGTAAGGATCAAGAAACTGGACCGAACTGATTGGATCGAACTTATTTCGGTCCTGTCATCGGTTCGCACTTTACTTCATGTTCGGTTTTCGGTCCGGTTCGATCTGGCCCGGTCTTATATATAACCGACCAATAATGCCCTTTCGGATCGGACCGACCGAAGAATCAGACTGAACACATTCGGTCCGGTCCTCGGTCCGTGATTTTGGGCTAAAAAGGTCTCGGTCGAGTCCGGTTTTTTCTGTCCGGTCCGGGTTTGACTCGATGCTCACCCCTACCTTAAACATAGCCCTTACGGCTACGTTTAGCAATTTTTGTAGCTTTTTTTCTTTCCCGAAACTTTACAACTGGGTGCCTTTGGCTTATTTCTTACTATTATTATCATGCCAAAATCACTCTTAAAATGCACCTGCAAAGCCCTTGGATAAACCCTTTTAGAGATGTAATTATCTTATACTGTACGATAACGAGCTCAATATTGCAATGCTTCTGAACAAGTTGTTGAAAAGAAATGTTCAGTGAAATAAAATACATGCGTTGAATACAAGTCAACCCCGTCGCAACGCGCGTGCACATTCCCACTTAATATTCGTTCAAAATCGATTAGCAAAAAATTATGCCCCGCCGCAACGCGCGGGTTCTTTTGCTTGTTGTCTTATCAAAATCAAAATGTTAAAACTTGCAATGAATATTGTTGTGGCTTGTAGACCTGTAGAGAACAGAAGATATTAAGGCCCAACCCAAACAAATAAATAGTATTTAGTGTATATTAGTGGGCCTAAAATTCTCATCCCATAAAGCCGTAAGTCATGCAATTAAATAGAGCCCATTTAGATGAATGTTTTGTAGAATGTTTGCATCCTCAAAACTCAAATTTATAATTTACTCTTTTAAGCAAGGTTTTTAAAACTGAACCGATAAGCGAACCGAATTTCATAAAATTTCCCGTTTTCTCCGGTTTTGATGCTCAAAGAATAGGCCGAGCCCGCTCTAGTTATTTCCCGTTGAACCGGGCGGTTCGGTTTTCAAAACACTAAGTACTATCTTCTATCATTGACCTTCAGCATTGTTGAGAAAAAATAAACCAATAAGATAAGATCAAACTCAAATGACAACACCATTCGAAGATGCAACTCGTCACAACATAATCTATACTTCTATACTAAATTATAAAGCATTTGAGACTTCCTATATAAGAGAATTTTAAAATTTTAAGACAAAAAACATTACTATAAAAGGAAAATTAGAAAATTAATGTAAAATCTGAAAATTTAAGTCTCATTTAACCGTCCTTCAATAATGATATGTTTAATGGAATTGTTTATAATAAAAGCTCACTAAGCATTACCACAAAGTTAATGATAAAATTTTAAAAATAATAGTGCTAACCATTTACAATATTAATAATTTAGACGTTCTATTTTTGAAAAACATATATCTACTACTTTATAAAGTATTTGAGACATACTAAATAAATAAAATGTAAAATAAAAATCATTTGCTCGTCACAAAAATAATCATCCGATATTCGTCACAGCATTGCGCGGGTACCTTTTTAGTACTATATAATACACTCTTAAGTCGAAAATAATAAACTTTAAAGTTAGAATCACTTTAAGTCATACTCATAATGTAAGAAAATAAGCCAAAAGTGGGTGTGGCCTAGGGTCCAACAATCATGGAGTGGCTGAATAAAAATACTTTTATTTTTGGAAACACCAATACATGGTGGACAACAAAACTTAATTAATCACCTCATTAACTATAAAAACACACAAAATAACATTAAAATTAAAATATTGGATAATCTGTAATAGTAGATAAACTTTGCGCTCAAGGTTCATCTAATTTGAATATCAAGAAAAACGAAAACAGTCGGAATTTTGCTTTCTAATTTTAGCAGTCATTAGTACACGAAATTAGAACAACCCCATCAATAAATGTCGAAGAAGAATGAGATGTAAACAGAAGCAACAACCACTAGGTCGACTTTAGCGTACTAGTGAAAGGTATAACTTAACTAACTGTCGAAATATGTAACACTATTTAAGTATGAGAGGCTTCACAACCAAATGATTGCGTTTAGGTATATATAAGACTTGTCACGCCACAAGTAAAGTCTTGTCTCACTTTGAAGGTAAGGTATATCACATCACCCTTATGTTTTACTTGATCAACACAACGAAACGCTTTTACACTTTTTTTTTTTAAAACTTTTTTGACACTTTCTTTAAGCGTCACTGAAAGATAATATTTTTGTAGTGATATTACGATGAAAGTATCAAGTTTTTCCCTGATATACTTCAGAGTCTATTCTGTCATTCTTTTATTCTTTCTAACTCTTAACCTCAAGTTTAGTTTGTGTTTATGTTGTCTTTATAAGAGCAGGGACCAAAGTTGTCTTCAGGTGATTCCCGTAGCTAGCTATATAAGGATTGGAGCAGCTAGGGTTCTTAGGCAACAAGTTTATATCTTCTCAATATCTCTCTCAACTCTCTCTCACGATCTTTATTGATTTTCAGTTGTTGTTCTTGTAGTGATAGATCAAATATATTGATCTATCTGTCTTTCTTATTGTTTCCAGTTGTATTGTATAGATCGTTCTTTGTGATCTATCTTCTTTTTTACTTTATATTGTAAAGCAATTGATCTTATAAGTGCCAAGGAGTGGTTGGTTGGAGTCACTCATTACTGTGTGTTATT
>BQNB010210005.1:0-10300 GCA_026074375.1 Tanacetum coccineum
ATGTCGTCCCAACAAAAGAACAAGCTTTTCAAGGATGTTAAGCACTACTTTTGGGACGACCCCTATTTGTTCAAGATTTGTGCAGATCAAGTGATCCGGCGATGTGTTTATGGCCAAAAAGCTGTTGATATCCTCACAGCTTGCCATAATAGGCCCATCGGGGGACATTATGGTGCCAACTACACTGCCAAGAATGTTTTTGACTCAGAATTCTTTTGGCCTACCATTTACCGCGATGCCTATGACTTGGTCACACGTTGTGACGCTTGTCAACGTCAGGGAAAAATCTCAAAACAAGATGAAATGCCTCAAAATGCAATTTAAGTTTGTGGGATTTTTGACGTTTGGGGCATCGACTTCATGGTCCCGTTCCCGTCTTTACGAGGGAACAAGTATATACTCGTGGACGTCGATTACTTGTCGAAATGGGTTGAAGCGAAAGCGCTCCCTAACAATGACGCCCGAGTTGTTTGCAAATTTTTAAAATCTCTCTTCGCCCGATTTGGGACCCCTCGTGCTATCATTAGTGATCGCGGTACCCATTTTTGTAATGACCAATTTGCAAAGGTCATGCTTAAATACGGAGTTACTTACCGTCTCTCCACCGCGTATCACCCACAAACAAGTGGACAAGTGGAGGTTTCAAATCGTAGTTTAAAACGTATCTTGGAAAGGACCGTAGGTGAAAACCGTGCCTCATGATTCGATAAGTTAGATGACGCCTTGTGGGCCTTCCGTACCGCTTTGAAAACACCCATCGGGTGCATTCCTTATAAGCTAGTGTATGGAAAGGCTTGTCATCTTCCTATCGAACTCGAACACAAGGCCTATTGGGCCTTGAAACATTGCAATTTTGACCTTAAGACCGCGAGTGATCACCAGAAAGTTCAATTGAATGAATTAAATGAACTCCAGGATCAAGCCTACGAGAACTCTTTAATCTACAAAGAGAAAACGAAGAAGATTCATGACTCCAAGATTAAGAACCGTGTTTTCAACATTGGTGATCGAGTCCTCCTCTTTAATTCTCGATTAAAGATTTTCTCGGGCAAGCTTAAGACCCGCTGGACTGGATCATTCACCATTACCCAAGTATTCCCTTATGGCACCGTCGAGTTATCTCAAACTGACGGGCCAAACTTCAAGGGTCATAGACTCAAACATCACTTTGAAGGGGACATACCACCGATGGTTGTTCCGGATCTCCAAACTTTCCCTATGGACCAATGAATTCAGGGATTTGAGTCAAGCTTAGTGACTCATTAATAAACAAGCGCTTCGTGGGTGGCAACCCATACTTATCCTAATAGTAGTATTAATAAATAAGTGTGTTGTGAGGAGGCTCGCCTCTTCCTTTCTCGTGTTTTATGGTTTTTGTTGTATGTCCAGGATTGCCGGGTTTAATGAAGACTCTACAGGATCGTCGGTTTTGTCCTTCGTTCACTCGAGCTTCAATCCTTAGCATCTATGGGAATCCAAAATCCTAAATCTTCATGATAACTTTATTTTTTTAGCACACTTAATAAACGGCCTTAGCTTTACGTAGAGACCCTTCTTAAAACATTGAGGACAATGTTCAGTTCTAGTATGGGGGGGGGGGGATCTATCGATTGGATTGTGCCTGCAGTCGTTGTTTTCACGTAATCCTGTTTTTACCACCAAATTTTAAAAAATATTGTGATTTTATGCAAAAATTAAAAAATTCCAAAAATAAAATAAGTGTTTTGTCACAATGTTTGACTTTCCTGCTGGGTAGAATAAGAATAAATTTTGACTCGATCGAGCGTGTTGAGCTCTAGCTTGCTCCTTAACTTTTAGAATAAGCATTCGCGGATCTTTTTATTAAAAATTATAAATTTGCGAAGAACGAGAAATGATAGAGTTAATTATGAGTTGGATGCTAAACAAGGATTAGTTGGAAATCTTAAGAGCTCATAAGTGTAGTTTAAGGCTTTTTCTCCCATAAGCTTCTAACCGGACGAATAATACGTGCTCTTTTCGAAAATTAAACTTAAATCAACGATTTTCTTTTTATGTAGTCGATAACAATAATTTATTTAGTCTTAGTTCAAATTTATAATTAAATTTTCTCTATATCGTGGTAATATAAAGTGTAAAAAAAATAAAAAATGAGGTAATAATAATAAAAATAAAAACTATGGGCTAATAAAAGTTTACTGCATCTTTTTGCGGGTCTCACCAAATATAAATTTTCCGGGATTGGGGTGTGGTTTGGGAAAAAAATTAGTCTTCTAAATAAGGCACATAGTAATTATCTGAGACTGATAAAAGTTTGTTGCATCTTGCCAGCTCACAACCGATGTTGCAGCCTTCTAAAAGGTCGATGATTTCCTTAGTTTAAAGGATGTATAATTATATTAAGTGTAATATATGTGATTTAATAAATATAGGGAAAATCTCTTTTTCTTAAATTTAAATATGCTTTTGAACTAAGACTATTTCTTTTAAGTTGTGGCTTTTCTAAATAAATTTTTTGTTTAACGGGAAGCTAAGAGTTTTGAACGAAGGTCTGTAAGTTCCGGACCACTTGGGGTGCTACTTCATAGCATAAAGTACAAGTTACAGAAAACGACTCTAAGTGAGACGTTTTGAAAAGTCAATCATCTGATAAATTTTATAAAATATCAGAGTTACAACAGGTCCCATTTACAATGTATTAGAAGACATTGTCAAAACGTTTATTGAATGGTACTGAAATTATAAAGCCTTCAAAAAAATATTTGTATTCGCGCGACTCGAATGCTCCTAATGTTCAGCTAGCAATATAATAACCTGAGAAAATACATGCAAAAACGTCAACAATAATATTGGTGAATTCATAGGTTTAAGTAAAAGCAGTATTGAAATAACTCAAATAATGTTTCAGTAAGAAAAATAGCGTTACAACATTTAAAAGTATTATTTTTAAAATCCAAGTAGTGATTCAATAAATCAAGAAACGTTCAGTAGTGGACCACAAGACTTAAGTAATGTAGACAAGAGAAACAAATTCACCAAGTCTAAAAGAAATATGTATTATTGCTCTAAGCTCATGACACTAAATTTTAACAGTATGCAAACCCCAATCAGGTTTGTGCCCCATAAAAAAATAGGGTGTTCTGCCAAACACCTCAAATAGTACCTCAAATTCAAATGTTAAATGCGTCTGTTGGTTGGTATTAGTTGTTGCGTACCTGGACGGGGATTGTCAGTCCTAATAGATCTATTCACAACATTCACGTTCGCTACAATAGCAATTAACGGCTCATGATAAAGGGGACTTAAAGTGACAGTAGTGGGATGGTATGTGCTTAATTACACCTACCTTTTACCTATAAAAATGAGCCTAAATGACCATAAACGGACATAAAATGCCAAATATATGTTTGTTTTGCTTGGTATACTGTGCAGGTATTGGATATTCACTAAAGGACAAAAACAAAGCCAAAACCGACAAAACCAAGCACGGGAATGGAAAGAGCGTGAAAAGTCAAAGTCAAAGTCAAAGTCAAAATCGAAGCCAAAGACGTGTGCATCTTAGATGGACCAACCCGCACCCAAGTTAATGGGCCGGGTCAGCCCATAAAAGCCTTATCTATAAGCCTTATAGTTTAAAAAGAACAAAGTCCAAAATCCATTTCCCTAATCCAAAACTATTACAACCGGCCCAAACCAAAAGCCCATTAGCCATAACCTAGCTATAACCTCATTTAAACTATTACACCAACAGTCCCTAACTGTTTACACCGTTAGTCCTTATGGATTAACACAGTTAGTCCTTATGAATAACCTCGTTACCCTTTACCATTAACCCCCGTTAACCCCTTTATCCCAAATAAACTCAAAACCTTTCCCGCCAAATTCACTATTCATCTGTCACTCTCACCTCGACCCTGCACCCAAGGTAAAACCCCACTCCAGCAAGAGGGCAAGGTCACTATGACAATCCCATGGAGTTTTATTAGACGAAACAAATCAAGGGTTATAATGAGGGTTGAAGAAGCACAAAGAAGAATCAATGGCCAAGATTGAAGGCTTGGAGAGCACTCTCAACTTCTTCTCACAGAAGAAACACACATTCAAGACCTAGAAGCTTCTCCTTCTTCTATAAATAGGCCATTAGGGTAGCAAGTAGTAATCTAGTTTTTAATAGCTTTTTATTTGTAACTTTCAGCTTATATTAAGTTTGTTTTAGCTTATTTGTATTTCCTTTAAAGCCTTGTATTGAGATTTTAAGTTCAATGAAATTTATGTTTTTAAGTTAAATTCTGTTTTTAAGTTAATGCAATTTATGTTTTAAAAATGTTTGTTAAGCTCAAATAAGCTCTTTTTATCTTTTACTTAAGCTCTTTACTTAAGCAATATAAGCTTTTCCATAGCTTATAGAGTTTTAAGTCATTTTCATAAAAAGTCACTCAAAAGCTATTGTGGAAGATAAGCCAAAAAGGGAAGGGCTTATAGGGTTTTACTAGCTTGTTTTTAAACAAGCTAGAGCTTGTAGACTAAGCTCTAAAGAGCCTTTGTACCCTTGTTTTGAGCAAAGGGCTTAGTAAGTTAACTTCTTCACTTTTCAGCATATTTACTGCTTATTTAGGTGTTTATTTCTCCTTATTTATGAATGTTTATGCTTATGGTTGCTTGCTTATTGATTAATTCTCATTTTTCTAAGTTTTTCATTAAAACTGTTAAGTTTAGCTTTAAACTGCTTATTTGGTTTGCTTATTATCTAGTGCTTATTAGTGGTTGAAACTTGATCATTTGTTCTTATATTACCTAGTTCTTAATCTGTTTTTAGGTTTCATAGCTTAGTACAATCTGTTTTAAGCTAAAATGTGTTTTAGAGATTTTAAAGGGGTGTTTGGGACAGCAGCATTAACCAAGGTTAATGCTGTTTGACCATTCATTGGCCTTTAAGCCAACTTGGTTTAGCTCATTAGTGGACTTATAATCTGTTTTAAAGAACTTTTAAAGTTTCTAAATCAGTTTTAAGGTGTTAACTGCAATTACTTTGAATCTGTAGACTTGATGAGTTTTTTAAACTGCTTATGAGCTTAGATCTTAATTAGTTGCAATTTAGTGTTGAGTTCATGTTTGTTTATGCTTCTTAATGCAGTAGAAGAAAGTTGTTTAAGTGTTCATTTGTTATTTGAGTTTTGGTATCAACCTGTCAAAAAGTTCAGGTAGTTCAGCTTTTGAAAATTAAAAATCCACTTTTCAATCTCAAATTTAGGTTAGTTTAAGTTTGTTTTAGGTCTTGATTTTCATAGCATAGAATCTTTGGATATAGAGCTTAATCTGTTTCTAGTTTTTAAGGTGTCATTTCATCATTTAGATATCTGAATTTAGGGCTGCACTTTGTAGTTTAGCTTTTTCAAAAACTTGAAAATACCAAAGACATAGATTTAGCCTATACTGCTTTTTTTATTTGCATTTTTCTAGCTTATCTAGTGTTATCTTTTGCTTATTCCTTGCTATTTCTAGGTCCTTGCAGTTCATTCTTGATCTGTTTTAGGTTCATAGCTTATTCTTTTTGCTTATTAGGTCTTAATCTTAGCTTAAAGTTTATCAATAGTCCTTAAAACTTTTTTTTAGTCATACTGTCTCAGTGCCTTTCAGTGCTTTCTAGTTCATTTTGGTAGCTTATTTTTAGTTAGAATTGCTTATTAGGTTTAGGTGTTTTCAGCTTATGTGCTTAACATTTGCTTATTAAGTCTTAAAATAAACCTAACAGTTTAGCTTATTTCTTCTTAGTCTTAAAAAGCCAATGCTGTCACTTTTGTTTGCTTAATTTTAGCTTATTTTAGTTATTAGCTTATAAGTCTAGATCTGTTTTTGCTTTTTAGATTTTTCTAAGCGCTTATTGAGTCTCAAATTTAGCTTAAAAATTATGGTCTAGTCCTTTATAAGTCACCTTTAAGGGTTGCTGACTTTGTGCTTTTAATGACTTCCCAGCTTATTTGATTTGCTTATTTTAATTCATGAGTGCTTATTAGGTCTAGGTAGTTATCTTCTTTTAGCTTATTTGCTTTCCTTGTTGCTTATTAAGCTTAAAAAAGCCAAACAGTTAGCTAAAGCCACTTAGCTTAAAAAAGGGCTAAACTGTCACTTTCATAAGCTTATTTCTAGCTTATTTTCAAGTTTTATAAAAAGTTCATTTTTTAAAGTTTTCCATTTTTGCTTATTTTATAACTTTATAAAAAGAAAACCAAAAAAAATGTTTTATAAAAAAGAGAGGTCACATGGGTCGAACCTGTGACCTCCCCCTTATACTAGCCAACACCTTAACAACACCACACACTGCCAACTCGCCCTTGGGTCTTTTTCGTTATAACTTCACACCAATTTTCTTTTATCACCTTTTTTCCAAATAAGCTTTTAGCCCCTTTTAGCTTAATAACAGCTTATTTCAATAAGCTGTTTCTACCCTTTTATTTTTCTTAAGTTCTAAACTGTTCAAAACACTTTCTCTGAATTTTTCGGAATTTTCTAAATTAGTTTAGTATTTTTAATGCAATTTTTAGTTTAAAAGTGTTTTTAATTCATAATAAAAAATATAAAAGTACAAAAAATATAATTCTTTTTTCCTAATTTTTTTTATCATTTAGGACTGTTAAAATTTAAATTTGCATTTGTAAGGTTAAAATTTGATAATTTAGGTTTTTAAAGCTCGGGTTTTGATTCCCGTTATCGTTTTTAGTTTAAATCCTTAATTGCTTTCGTTTTTAGCTTGCCTTTACTTGTTTTTGCATGTTATTTGTAGAATTAGAATCCAAATCAAAATTTGATTATTCAAACACGCGATCACGAACTTAAACTCACTTTTCAATTCACGCCTCGTCGGGAAAAGACCCAAAGAAGAGGAAAAAAAAAAAAAGAAAAAAAAGAAAAAAAGAAGGTAAGAAATAAAAAGAGAAAGGAAAAGAAGGGTGGAAAAAGAAAAAAAAAAAGAAAAAAAAGAAGAGAAGTTTTGAATTTTACTTTGGATAAAAGTAATCGTTTAAAACCCTCTTGGAATTCTTCTCACTATACTTTAACTGATATTATCCTTATATATATTTATATATATATATATATATATATATATATACTAAAGGGGCAAATCAGGGTTGTTATCGTTCTCTAGGGGAATAGTTTGGGTAGGCTCGAATCAAATGTCACTAAGGTCTAAGGGTTGAGAGAAGATTATTTTTTTATTTTTATATTTTTAAGAAAGCAAGTAAATCTCAGGTTTGAAGAGGGTTTGTTTTAAACTAATTAACTACTAAACTAATTCTAATCTAATCTAACTATGTGAAAACTCGTATAGGTAAACAAACGTGCTCACTTATTCACGCACTACTTCTTAGTTTGCTCTTCCTAATCCTATTGCCCGTCACCCTTGCGGTGTAATGTGTAAGTATTTCCTAATTCATGAACGAATTGCACGAACCCGCCATCTATGTAATACTCCGTTAAGACAACACACAAGTAAGGTAGTATGAAGACTATTACGGGGCTCCTAAGAGTGTATTACATGTATTCAAACACTTAAAAGGTGATCAACCATATTAGGGAAAGGTAGTATGATGACTGTTGCGATGGTATCCTTTCTACACAATTATGTTTCCCTAGATATCTTCGTAAGCAATTAAGACGCTAGTTTTCTAGAGCCTAACGTGCACACCACCAACAAGAACAAATAATAAAAGGAATTACAAACCAAGTTTCATGCAATCATAAGCAAACACTAATAAATTTAGCCTAACATGTTTATAGAAAGCAAAGAACAATTAATCAAGCAATACATAGACATATTGAAAGATTAAAGGAATAAAAGAACTTCACTTCAATTAAACATGGAGTAATGGTGGATACAATAGGGTTTGAGAACCCTAAAATTGACCAAAGACTGATAAAAACCGTTCTCTAAATATTCCTTACGAATTCCACACTTTAAATTGAAAAACTAGGGTTTGTATATATAGGAAATCAATCGCGACAGCGTCGCTTGTAAATCACGACTCCGTCGCCCCGCCAAATCTTCTAAGGTTTCTTTTAAGTCGGCTACTTCTGATGTCGTAGCCAAAGTTCCTGACACCGTCACTTTAGCCTTCTGATGCCGTCGCAAGAAATTGTAACGCCGTCTCCACGGTCTGTATGCCCTTTGGTATACAATTTAGTGTAGAGTTGAATTCTTGTCCGTTCCTTCTCAAATTAAGTCCAAATCACGTGTATTTCCTCCAAATGCCTTCCAAGTTCTAAAAACACAAAAAGAAATGATTAAGCACATATCCTGGGCATATTTGCATGATTCAAGGGGTTAAATGACCCCGAAAAAGTGTATAAAATGAGACCTCGTCAAATACCCCTACACTTGGGATTTGCTTATCCTCAAGCAAATGAGCTTTTCTACCTAGTCAATAGCAATACCAGGGGCATTTAACTTACTTAATAAAGATAATTCATTGCACAACCAACTAGACCTCGTAATTAAAAGCATGAAAATTATATACTAGCACCTCACATAAGTGTTTGGATTCTCTCTTACTCTTGGGTATATAATGAATTATAACAATATGGGAAACAGGAAAATAACACTCATTACCTGTCATAGCATATAAATTACCATAAGCTTGATAAAGCATCAAACCTCCACCGCATTGGCATAAGCACATAGGAATTACTATCAAAGAGGTCTTTTAAAGGGTTGTGATGTATAGGTGTAGGGTAAAGGAAAACATAGTTGTGGGGTATTTGGGGAATTTACTGGTGGCAAGTCAATCATTCACAAGAATCCATGTATATGGCATTGCTAAGCCGACTCGATCACACTAGGACAAAGATATACAAACTCTACATTGAGCTTTTTCTTTTTCATTTCTTGACACTATTCTGAACATAAACATAAACATAAGCAAGATGGCAACCCGTACATTTTTTTCTTCTTTTTCTATTTTTTCGATTTTCTTTTTCTTTTTTCTAATTTTTTCTGTTCATTTTTTTTCTATTTTTTCGTACACTTTTGCCTTGCCATCTGCTGAAACATAAATAATACATGACTTGGGGTTTATAATTGCACCCCTATACTTGAGTTTTTAATACTGAATATATAAACTGACTAATGACCCAAATTAGAAGGATCAACAAACATGGAGTACAATAAGCTCGTATGGGGGTAATAATTTGACTTCTTCCCAATTTCTCCAAAAAAAACTACCATGAATCCCAATCGTCCCAAAACTATATACACTAATTAAAGAATCAACTTAGCAACCATGTAATCAAGTAAACAATTAACTTGGGTTAAACAAATTTGATAACACTAATGTATTCAAAATGAGTACATAAAATGAAGGCTAAGGCGATTTTGGTGTAACATTTTGGTGGGATGTAAACAATGCTCTTCATTAATAATTCAGAATCTACCAAAAAATTACGAGAACTGCGAACATGATAGGCCCAGAGGGGTATACTAGGGGTATCTTGCATTAAAAATGAGTGCGAAGCAAGGGTGTGGGGGTAGTTATATGATCGAGGAGATCATCATAACAAATACAAGTTTAAAATAAGGGTTTATCCTAATGCCTCTTATCATTTTGCAAATCCTAATCACACGAATGCGATCTCACTAGCAGTCTCGGGATGAATCACTAAAGCAAGTTTTTGAATCTATAATACAACCGGTACACTCTCATAAGCATTAAAAATGAATGCTTTTATTCCTAAAGATCTAGAGGCGAAACTTACTTTTTTGGGGTGAAATTTTTTAGTGGTAGGGTTTTTCTGTTAGTCATATAACTCATATCCATGAGACGCTTCTAATACTACAGTTTCACCGATATATGCCATAGATTTTTTTTAATTTCGGCTAAAATTACCATTGTAAACTATGTTTCAGTATATTACACATCATTTTAAAGACAAAGCAAATGCTAATGCAGGAATAGTTTTGAAGGCTGGTATTACCCCTACACTTATTTTGAACATTGTCCCTAATGTTATATGAGTACCTGAAAAATGAATAAAGAGAAAATAAATAAAATGTGAGAGAAACTAATACCCCCTGGTTTGCTCAATATCGGAGAAGAAACAATATAAACCGGCTAAATTATCATCCAAGAATCGTCCAAGAGAAAATCCTTAGAGCTTCCAGACTCTTCTTATCTAATATAACCTATGAATTAAAGACAAAACAATCATACCAAGAGTAAAATTGGCGAGAAATAATATACAACCATATAAAATCCTAATAAAATCAATAAAGATAGAATGTTAGTACTAACGCAATCGTGTCTTTCTGCAAAAGTTTGGAAAATTAAAA
>BQNB010210006.1:0-10300 GCA_026074375.1 Tanacetum coccineum
TGGACCCCGATTACAAAAAGGGTCCAAAGTGCTTATTTGACAAAAGTCAAATAAGCAAACTTGTAGAAGGGCTTATGGGGAGTCTTTTTTGTAAAAGCACTTATGCTTGAAGCTAACTTAATAAGCTAGAAAAGTGAGCTTTTTGGACTGACAGACTTATTAAGCTTATAAGCTTATTTTTCTTTCTTTTGGGGATTTAAGCTAACAAAATAAGCTACAACTAATGGGAAACAGTTAATAGGGAGAGGGGAGTCCTAAATAAGCTAAGGTTTCTGGAATAAGCCCTAAAATAAGCTGGAAATGAGATAAGCTATGCTGGCAGTTTTAAAAAGAAAACAGAAAAAGCCTACTTTTGAGCTTATATTAAGTTAATCTAATAAGCAATCTAAATTAAATAAGCTGCTAAACCTACTAGAACTACCTACAAGCTATAAGGAAAAACACTAAGAACCTAGGGCTTAGTATTAAATAAGCTAGAAAAGTGGGGCTGAATTATGGTGCTCAGCACCAGGGGAAATGCAACAGTGAGCTTAAGGGCTTTTTAGGCTTATGCAATAAGCACTTAAGAGCTTTTTACCTAAAACCAACCACAAACAGATTAAAAAGGGATATAATTAAACTTATTTCCAAAGTTTGAGTTATTAATGAGGACTTAAACCTGCTGAATTTTGAGGTGGAAGTTCAAGGTTTTCAAAGAAATGGGGTTTAGGTTCATTGACTTTTACTTGGTCAATTTGGTTATGACAGAGCAAGAGGCTCTTGAAAGGGGCTAGTTTATGACTAAATAAGCACACTAAAGGTGTGCTTAAGCTGTCTACACAGCTTAAGTGGTTTAGCACACTTTGTGGCTTATAAAACTTTGACAGAAAGCAAAGGGGCCTTAAAAACTTATTTTTACACTAAAAGTTGTGATTTGAATGGTCTAATGAACCCCACACACTCAGCCAAAGTTGGCTGAGTGTTTGTGACCCATACCAAACCAAATTTGACCCATTTTAAGACTAAACCAAACACCCCCTTAATATGTAAAAATTGATTTTTTTAGCTTTTTTTAAAAGAAATAAAGGCTAGAACAGTGATATTAAGTTGAGCTTAACAACTTTTACACATGGTTATGCAAGTTTAAACAGAATTGATGGCTTAATTTACACTTTAAATTTTGATAAATGCAATAACACAAAAAACTCTTATCTTTTATTAAAACTGGAAATAATACAACACAAACTTAAAATAAACTGAGTACAATACTTTTTAAGAAAACTTAACTAAATTTTACACTAAGAAAAGAAAAAACAGGGGATGCAATGTGGTTTTTGACTTCGGGTTGCCTTCTTTTCTTTTATAGAGGTCCCCAAAGACTTCTGGCTCATGGGATGAGCTTGTTGTGAGTGTGCAATGTCTCTCCAGCAATCCTAGCCTTCCATTATTCTTGTTACATCATCTCACCATTCATGGGGTTCGGGATTTTGTGTATTGCCAACCTGGAAAAGTTATAGGGGTAATGGGGAGGTGGGAAATGGTTAGAGTGAGCTGGGAGATGTACTTGGGATAGTGGTTTGGCCTAGAAACCATGGGAGAGCCCGGTATGGGGTTTGGCGGGAAGGAGGTTGAGGTACAGGGGTGGGTGCAGGGTTTAAAAGAAAGAATTGAAAAAGATGCAACATTTACCCCCCAACTTTACCTCTCTATTCATTTTACTTAAGCCCTAAAACTAGTTATAAAAGATCTTTGGTTATTGACACAAATGGTCCTTGTCGTTTTATAACAAAAGGGAGTTAAAAGAGTTTTGGGTAATTGCAAAACCAGCCCTTCTGGTTTTTATAGAAAAGAATAAAAAAGGTTTTCAATATTTGCAAAACTGCCCCTTGTGTTTAAAAAGGGTATAAAAATAGCCATTTGGCAGTTTTGGTCCCTGGATTCTTTTTACCATTTTTTAATTATAAAACAACTTTTAAAATTGGCAATTTAGCCCCTAAAGTTTTATAAAAAGAATTGTGGGCTTTTGTTGGGCTTGGGTTTGTGTTGGGCTATTGGGCCCAATTGGGTTTGGGTTGGGCCCAATAAGGTAGGTGATGGGTTTTGTGTGTACAATGGCTGAGATTGGCTGTAACTGGGCTAAGATTGGGCCTTCAAAGTCTTCATAGTCTTTGTCAATTGCACACAAATGGGCTGTTGAAATTGATTGAGGGCCCATTTGGTCTTCACAGTCTTCATAATTATACTATTGGGCTTTCCCGGCCCATCAGATGGGTTAAGATTGCATCCAATAGTATTCTTCAGTTCCGGCTCCGGTTTGACTGCTGATTCTTCTGTATTGACTCTGACTTTGGCATTTTTGGACTTTGGCCTTGATTTTGCACAGTCTTTTCCATTCCATGCTCAGTTTTGTCATTTTGGCTCTATTTTCTGCCTTTTTGTTGATATCCACTTCCTGCACAATACAAATGCAAAACAAACATATATTTGGCAGTTTTTGTCTGTTTTTGGTCATTTAAGCTCATTTTTAGAGGTAAAAGATATGTGTAATTAAGCACTTATCAAATCCCCCAAACTAAGGTATTGTGTGTCCTCACGCAATGTTATGAAGTAAACATGTAAGCCCCGTTTTCACCATTTTCTGAATTTACACTAACTACAACTAATATTTTTGGATTTTCTCATTTTTTAACAAGTTTGACTTTCTTTATTTATTAATACTGGGATCATAGAATGAGAAGCGCCCGTAGAGTGATCTACGGATGTCCTGACGGATAAATTCATCGTCCTCGATTTTTCACAAGTTCCAAGCTAAGCAATTAAACAAGATCATTGTCGATATAAGTTTATATGTTAAGCCCTCATACTTATGACTTGTGAATTTTCAACTCCCAACATGGATATACGATTGAATGTGTGTACTCATTTTAATTTAACCATAGGTCTTCTTGATTATAGCATTGTATCTTACGGAAATCTTGAACACAACTTTGCCGTCTTAAAGTTTAGCTTTGTTACTTGCATTTTAGACGCGTTCAGGTTGATTGTTTGTTTGAGGAAGATGTGATTGTTTTCGATTGAGGAGGAGGGCAGTGAGTAGATAAACTTTCAATCTAGTTTTTGTTGAAGAAACTTCCTGAGTTTAGTTGAAAGTTGTCAGCAAGAGATGGGTTCATTTGAGGATTTTGAGGGACTTGGGATGGAATGAGTTGGATACTGCTTAATGAGGCATTCGACACTAGTGCCAAAGGATCATTAGTTGGTTGAAGGAACCTTTCCATCATTGTTCTGTTCTCATTAGCATGTACCTCATGTTGCTTTAAATACGCATAAAGCTTATCAAAATTAGACTCCTTCAAACCTTTGTTAAGTTTGACTTCAGTTATGAATCTACTCCACTCAGGTAACATGTTGTTCACAAACTTAGAGTTAAGCTACATCCTGGGCATGGTCATCTAGTGTTTCTCATGTCATTAATGTGCATCGTACCCTAACATCGGTTTCAGTGAATGGTTTTCCTTGATTTGACAGAAGTGTTCAAATTCATCGATATTGAGATCCTATCATCCTTTTGTTAACTCAGAACTTCCAGAATCTCATTCACATTGTTCCAATTGGCTTTGGAGTCTAGTTTAGTGGTTGAAGAGTGAGTTAGATGTCTTTTGGTAGCCTTGATGAGTAGGATATTGGTTGCTTCGAATGTCAGCTTATATCCCCTTTCCTTTTCTTCAGCTTAAATGTTCGTTTAAGGTACTCTAGCACGTACTGGACCTTGTTGAACTGCAACCTCATTCTTTACGCAATAACTCTGAGACCGTTCCCATATGAAATGGGACCTTCCTTAATGGACTTCATTATAGTCTTCTCCATTATCCTTTCCTAGACAGGACAGGTGTCATACGTGGTGACAAGATTCAAATGGTTGTTCTAATCAGGCATTGGTGGGGCGTTTGTATCAGATTGGCACATGGATATCTTTATATACAGACATCTTGTTTTATTATGATTGATTTATTGTTTTGATTTTGATCGATCAATGATTAGTGAGTATACGTTAAAAGTGGTGAGATTAACGTATTTGTTTTTGTTATGGTGATATTAAATCCCAAGTTTGAATAAATTCCAAAGTGTTCAAACAGTTGCTCAACTCGCCGCCAGATTAGCAACTCGCCGCGATGAAATAAAAGCAACCCGCCGCTGGTTTAGTGAGGCAAACCGCCGTTTGCAATTACAAGCAACCCGTCGCCTATTATTCAAACCGCCGTAGCTTCTTTTAGATATTTGCTATTAAAATATTCAACCCGCTGTCAACCTGTTCAAACCGCTGCCTATTACAATAAAGCAAACCGCCGTGTGAACAACTCGCCGCGATGTTAAGCAACTCGCCTCCAAAGCAACCCGCCGTATGTCAGACAGTTGGTCACCTACTAAATAAAATATTCTATTTAGGCAAACCGCTGTGAAGAATTCTGGCAAACCTCCACGAAGAACAACTACTTTTATCACATAAAATCACTTATAAATCACCCTTTTGAATGATTTTGCTTGATTTCTTTTGCACAACACAGTACCACAAGGCAATAGCAACTAGAAACACCCAAACTTTAACATTACAAACATCAAAATCTAGAGAAATAAAAAAACGAGCTAAACACCTTCAATAGTACTTTTTCGATCTAAAACAAGCAAGAAATCGCACATACACACGATCTAATCATCCCATGAGCTCTGATACCAATTGTGGTATATCATATATCATAACACGGGGTCGATTCTTGGACTTGGCTAGTTTCTAGAGAGAGAAACACATGAGAGGGATTTTCTAGTAAGAGAAAATGTGTTTAATAAGAAAAGTGAAAATGACTGGCTTGCCTCTTCTAAAGTTGGAAGAGGCTTATATAGTTTTTACAATATACCGGGTATTAGTACCCGGCTTACTACTGAAAATCATACTATTAACTATTAAACTACGAGCTATAATAAACGGTAAAATACACGGGGTGACCGAGTCTTTTTCTATTATCTAACAATTTTGACTAAAGAGAAAATAAGTGAGTGTGTGCTTCCTTTTATAGGAAAAGAGTTTGAGGTTTTAACACTTTTAATCCCTCCATCCTTTAGTCCTTTTTAAAACTAGTGCAAAGCGTTATTTCTTTTATTTAAAATCGGCTAAGAACTCAAGCCACACCACTTTCGTAAGTATTTTTATTCCGTTACACTAAAGTTTAATTTAAACCATTTATTAAAATTTGTGCACATTAAAACGCGAATCCGGCTCAAGGCAGGGAACAAAAGAGGACATTCGTAAAAATAATAAATTTACGATCTTAAAAATAATAACGAGTCGCGTCGTACATTTTTACGATGCTCGAAACGGTTAACGAACGCGCGGTCAAACGTCGACTCGTGAAACGTCAAAAATAAATATTTTAAATTTCCGTTCGTAACAAAATACAAAAATAATTATTTACGACAAATAAAAATTTAAATGTTGACGTTCGCTCACACGAAGTTATAAAATAATAATTATGACGTCGAATTCGCGATCGTCATACGCGTCGTGAAACTCGGGTTGTTACACTGATACAACAAAACTCCATATGAGCTTATGCAAGATAAGAAACCAGATTTATCGTTTCTTTATGTCTTTGGTTCACTCTGTTATCCGAGCAATGACAATGAGGATTTAGGTAAACTAGATGCAAAAGCCGATATTGGTATTTTCGTTGGATACGCGCCCGCAAAGAAAGCGTTTAGAATCTATAATAGAAGAACCCAAAAAATTATAGAAACAATTCATGTGACGTTCGATGAGCTGACAACTATGTCTTCTGAACAATTCAGTTTAAGACTCGGGCTTCATTCTATGACTCCTGCTACATCCAGTTCAAGACTCGTTTCAAACCTTGTTTCTCAACAACCTTGTATTCCACCAATAAGAGATGATTAGGATCGTCTGTTTCAACCTATGTTCGATGAATACATCAATCCTACAACAAAAGTTGTTTGTCTAGTTCAAGAAGCTGCTGCACCAAGAGCTGTGGTGTTAGCCAATTCTCCTGTGTCAACTTCCATTGACCAGGATCCTCCATCAGCAATTATTCCATCAACACAAGAACAAGAACATTCTCTAATCATTTCTCAAGGTTTTGAAGAATCATCCAAAACACCACTTTTTCATGATGATCCACTTCATGAAGACTCTACTTCTCAAGGATCATCATCTAATGTGAGACAAATCCATACTCCATTCGAACACCTTGGTAGATGGACTAAGGATCATCCTATAGTAAACATGATCGGAGACCCTTCTCGCTCTGCATCTACAAGAAAGCAACTCCAAACTGATGCCATGTGGTGTTACTTTGATGCCTTCCTATCTTCGGTCAAACCAAAGAACTTCAAACAAGCAATGACCGAGCCGTCATGGATCGATGCAATGCAAGAAGAAATTTATGAATTTGAAAGACTAGAAGTTTAGGAATTGGTGTCGTGTCCAGATAAAGTGTTGTTGATCAAACTAAAATGGATTTATAAGGTCAAGACAGATGAATTTGGCAGGGTAGTAAAGAATAAGGCTAGACTCGTTGCTCAAGGATTCAAGCAAGAAGAAGGAATCGATTTCGAGGAATCATTTGCATCGGTTGCTAGAATAGAGGCCATTCGCATCTTTGTAGCAAACGCTGCTCACAAGAATATGACGATCTACCAAATGGACGTCAAGATGGCTTTCTTAAATGGCAAGCTTAAAGAAGAGGTCTACGTTTCTTAACCAGAAGGATTTGTTGATCAGGACAACCCATCGCATGTGTACAAGCTTAAAAAGGCCCTCTACGGTCTCAAACAATCACCATGTGCATGGTACGACATGCTGTCAAGCTTCCTAATCAAAAAACATTTCTCCAAAGGTGCAGTTGATCCAACTCTCTTCACACGGAAAGCTGGGAATGACTTGTTACTAGTACAAATTTATGTTGACGATATAATATTTTCATCCACTAATACTGCCATGTGTGATGAGTTTGCTAACCAGATGACCACTAAGTTCAAGATGTCGATGATGGGACAAATGTCATTCTTTTTAGGATTACAAATTTCTCAAAGTCCCAGAGGCATCTTTATTAACCAATCTAAATATGCTTTTGAAATTGTTAAAAAATATGGTTTGCTATCTACTGATTCTGTCGACACACCCATGGTTGAAAAGAATAAACTGGATGAAGATCTACAGGGGAAACAAGTTGATGCTACACTTTACCGTGGCATGATTGGATCCCTTATGTATCTTACATCCAGTAGACCTGACCTTATCTATGCAGTCTGCTTATGTGCTCGGTATCAGGCAAAGCCTACCGAAAAGCACTTACAAGCGGTGAAACGGATCTTTCGATACCTTAAGGGAACCATCAACATGGGTCTCTGGTACTCGAAGGATACCGATATGTCACTAACAGCATATGCAGATGCCGACCACGCGAGGTGTCAGGACACTAGACGTAGTACATCAGGAAGCGCTCAGTTCTTAGGTGACAAACTTGTTAGTTGGTCATCCAAGAAGCAAAAGTGCACTGCCATCTCGAGTACAGAGGCTGAATATATTGCCTTATCTGGGTGTTGTGCTCAAATCCTATGGATGCGTTCACAGCTAACAGATTATGGCTTTCAATTCAATAAGATTCCTCTGTACTGCGACAACAAGAGTGCGATTGCTTTATGCTGCAACAATGTTCAACACTCAAGAGCCAAGCACATCGATGTTCGCTACCATTTTATAAAGGAGCAAGTGGAGAATGGAATCGTGGAACTATACTTTGTCCGGACTGAATACCAACTGGCTGACATCTTCACCAAACCTTTGCCTCGAGAGAGATTTAACTTCTTGATCGATAAGCTAGGTATGAGAAGCATGTCTCCAGAAACGTTGAAATGTCTGGCAGAGGAAAAGGACGAGTGATGGTGGTAACTCATATCCTGTGTATTATATGTATATATAGAAAACCAGAAAAACTCAAAAAGATTTTTCACTTCTTATAAAATTTTATAAAAACAAAATACAAAATTAAAAAATCAGAAAAAGACAAAAATATTTTAATGTCATGGTTTCTAGCATCGATAATATTTACGGCTTCAGAAATGCCATTTAACAATGGCACAAAGCTGTAAATAAAGTTCGAATAGAAAACATGACATATGGCTTGCTATTATTTCGGATAGCAACCTGGTCTTCATCTTAAAGGCAAGTATTTCAAAAAGGAAACTTGACCTCATAACGGGAATTTATTCTCGGGCATGGTCTACTTTATGACCATGCAAAGGCTTGTGATTACTTTGCATCACAACCCGTGCTTCCTATATTCCATAAGTGTACGTGCCAGTGCGCTTATGTGTTTATTCCTTTAGGGAGTATATGTGCAAATATAAGTTTCTATGTATAATAGTTAAAAACATTAGGGACTATTTGTGCCATGTGTTAAACTTAACTTGCATATTAAAACTTATATAAGAAAAATGAAAATGTTATGAAACTAGAAGGGGCGATTGTGTCAAAAATGAATTTTGTTTTATAACAAATCACCCTCCACGTCCTTTTTCACACACAAACACACACTTACAAAAAAAAATTCCCTCCTCTCTACCATTCGAAATCGCTTACTCCTAATCTTCATTTCAAGTTGTTACCATTCAAAAGGCATAACTAGAAACTCGTTTCTCATACTCTAAACAACACATCTCTCAAACAAATTAAGTTTTAATACGAATTTGATCTCAAAAATCCTAAAAATCGAATTAGGGTTCATCAAAATCAAAATTGGGTAAAACCCTAAATTGAGTGAGGGGTTTTGTTTGTTTAGGTGTGTAAAACACTCGTTTAAAACAGTTTCTTGATTGGTTAACATATGCTTATGATTTGGTTAATTCTTGTTTTTGAAATTTAGGAGAATAGGGAAATAAGGAAAAATATAAGTTGGTTTTGTGTAGGAAAGTGTGCTTATGTAGCCTTGAATGTGTTTAAGCTATAAAAGGCATTCCTTATTTGTTGTTTCTTGTATGAATGTATTAAAATGAATGTATATGCTCGTTTTTTTATCATTCTTGATGATTCTGTGGCTAATTGTTATTATAAATGATCCTAAGTGTTATACAACTGTTAAGAATGCTATTTGAACAATTCTTGATACTTAAAATTTCTATGTTTGTGGTAATATGTGTTAAGAAGGTGAGTTAACAACTGCCTTTGAGAGGCGAGTTAACAACACCTTTAGAAGGCGAGTTAACAACTCCCTTCAGAAGGCGAGTTAACAACACCTCTTCAAGTGGCGATTTATCAACTCGGCTTCACGAGGCGAGTTAACAACTTGGCTTCACGAGGCAATTTAACAACCTCATTAAGGAGGCGAGTTAACAACGTAATTACGGAGGCGAGTTAACAATTCCAATAGGAGGCAATTTAATAATCCTCTATAGGAGGCGATTTATCAATCCTATATAGGAGGCGATTTAACACTCCTCAATAGGAGGCGATTTAGCAATAGATTTTAATGAATTTTAAGACTGATTTTTCTGAAGGCAATTTAAAACTTAAGTTAGGTAGCTAATTAAAATTGGTTAATTAAGCAATCTAAACAAGTTAAGTAGGCTATATAACAAGGTTCAACAAGTACATTTAAACATGTCTTAGATTACCTTATTCTCTACAATTTAGTTTGAATAGGATTCCTAAAAACACTATTTCAATTGTCTTAATGCCTTTCACATTATGCCTAATTAAGTTGCCCTTCGAATGATTAGATCTTATTCAAACATGTTAATGCCTTAACGAGCCTAATCATTAAATGATATCACAACATAGATCAAGCTTAAGTACTCAACAATCAAAGGCCTTATAGTGTGTTATATATAAAATTGGTTATATATATATATATATATATATAAACTGTTTTGGTCAAATCTTAGCAGAAACATGAATACAACTCAAGCTTAACAAAAATCCCTTGATGATGCTCTTGTTGCCCTTGCGGACCGTCTTGAGTTTGGGAAATGCAATATGAGACTCAAAACAGACATCAAACCTAAAGAAGCTACATTTTAAGTGGTGTTGGATGCTCTTGCACTCACTCCTTTCTACCAAGCATTCCTGATCACTGCAGAAGTTCTTGTGATTTATATGCAAGAATTGTGGGCTACAGTTTCTGTTCATAAGTCATCCCTTATATTCACGATAAACAAGAAGAAATTCTCTCTCGATGTTGAAATATTCAGAGAAATTCTCCAGATTTGCCCTAAAATTCCAAGACAAGAGTTTGAAGACCTTCCACTGGAACAA
>BQNB010210010.1:0-10300 GCA_026074375.1 Tanacetum coccineum
AAGCTTTTAATTGCAATCTGTCTTTTAGGCTTGTTAGCTTATTTGTTTTTGCTTAATTTTTGATCCTTATTGCTATTTAAGAGTAGGTTTTAAGCTGTCATAAGCTCATTTTCTTTTTGTTTGCTTATTTGATTGTAAGAAAGCTAAATAGTTTCCCTTTGGTCTCAGTGTTTAATAAAGCCAATTCTGTCACTTTTTAAGAGCTTATTTCATGCTTATTTATAGTTTTTGTAAAAAGTCATTTCATAAAAGTTGTTTATTTTTAGGTCTTAAAGCTTTTTCATAAAAAAATTTGCAAAAAAAAAACATTGGGATATTGGGAAGTCCAGGGTGAGCAAGGCTCGAACCCTGGACCTCAACCAACATCAACCAACATTTTTAACACATACCTCACTACCACTAGCACCAGTAGGGCTATCTGGTTAGTGTTTGCAAAATTAATTACTTACCCCTTTTTTTAGTCATTTAAGCTTCAGCCCATTTAAGCTTATTAACAGCTTATTTTGATAAGCTGTTTGACCCAGCTTGTTTTTCCTAGGTTTAGCATTGTCCAAAGAACTTTTCATAAATATTTTAGAATTTTCCAATTTAGTTTAGTATTTTTAATTAGTTTTTTTAGATTAAATTAGTTTTTAATTAATAATAAAAAATATAAAAGTCAAAAATTTATAATTCTTTTTTTAAAATTTTCTTTTGTCATTTAGGATTGTTAAAAATTAAATTTGCGTTTTTAGGGTTAAATTTGTAGAATTTGGTTTTTTAAAGAACGATATTTGAATCCCATTATCGTTTTTAGTGTTTTAGCCTTTATTGCTTTCATTTTAGGGTTTATTTTATTGGTTTTTTGCATATTAATTATAGAAACAAAATCCAAATCATATATTGACTATTCAAACGCGCGATCACGAACTTAATCCTGATTCTCCATTTACGCCTCGTCGGGAAACGACCCGGGAAGGTTTTTTAGGGTTTTACTTTGGGTAAAAGTAATTTCCTCTTTTAAAAGCCTTACAAAATTCCTACTCTTCTATAATTGATATTATCTTTTTATATATTTATATTATATTATATTTATATATATTAAGTGACGATCACACACATCATTAACTTAGTGGTGCAAGATGGTTTAGCGGTGCCCGCGATTAATGCAATCAAAGAGTCTTTTAAAACAATGTTAAAAGATGTTTTTAAATCGAGTGCTAGAAACCATCAACGCTATATTAAAATCTGTTTCGAAGCGGGGAAACCTTGTTTATCACCTAACTGGGACATTCCGATAAGATGGAACTCCACTTATCATATGTTCCTATGTGGTTTAAAACAAAGATCTACTTTGATGTATTTCCATGACCTTTTGGCTAGTAAGGGTAAGTGTCAACATTTTCCGGCTGAGAATTGGGTTACAATTGAAAGTATAACCCAATTACTTGAAGTGTTTAACAATGCCATGAAAATTTTTATCGGGGGTTTACCAACCAACATCTTCATTGGTACTTCAACAGATTTTCTTCATGAGTAACAAATTAACCAAATATGAACTTAATGGGGGTATATTTCCATGTATGGTTAAACCAATGAAGGAAAAACTTAAGAAGTATTTTCAAAAAATGCCACCAATCATTACTTGTGCTGTCGCTTTAAACCCATGTTTTAATCTACACGAGGTCGAGTCGATAAGTACGGATTTAGAGTTTTTTGACGACAGTTATGCAACTAAGGCAAAAAAATGGTTCAACGACTCTTTGTAAGGTTTGTATAATATTTATTATGCAAAATATGGTAACCCAACAACTGAATCAAGTAGTGGGGCTTCTTCATCGAGGGCGAGTGGCGGGAATCAAATGAGCCGCTTACTAAACCGGTTGCAAGAACATACAAAGAAAAAGGCAAGGAACGATCCTTCATTATCCTCCGAATATGAGCGATATGTCAATTCGGATTTTGTCACACTTCTTGATAACAGTGAGTTTGCAGCTTTTGATCTCTTGGGTTTTTGAAAAGCAAAGGAATCAATGTTTCCCGTTCTATCCCACATGGCCATGGATATAATAAGTGTACAAGCTACTTCGGTAGCTTCCGAATCCGCATTTTCAACAAGTGGGAGGGTGTTGTCAATCCGAAGAACAAGACTCACTCAGGCATCTTTAGAGATGTGTATGTGTTTAAAGGATCACTTGGACGCTCAAGAGCGTAAACAACACAAATCCGGTCTTGAAAACCCCATAGACTTTGAAGAAGAGATCTTGGATGCCGAGATGCAACAAAATGAAGCCATTCCACTATCCGAAGAAGAAATTGCACTAGATGTTGCTAGCAGCGAAGGCACGATGTCCGATTCGGGTTTGGGAGGAGAAGAGGTTGATTATGATATGACGAACTATGGCTATGATTACGAATAAACCGATTATTATGTTGTATTTTCAATTTTAATTCCGATGTCTTATGTTGTATTTCCTTTCTGATGTATTTCGTTTTCGATGTATTAGGTTTTCAATTAAATAAAAGTTGAAGTTTATTCAGTGTATAAAACCACGGAAAACAAAAAACGAAAAAAAAGAATCGGTCCAAACCGGTTTGACCGGTTAACCGGTAATGAACCGGTTCCAAACCGGTCCAACCGGTTCAACTTTAAACCGGCCTAAAATCGGTTCCAAACCGGTTCCGGTTTGAGTGAAACCGGTTCGAATAGGGTCGTTGACTGAAACAAGTTCCTGTTGACTGAAATCGAACCGAATCTGGTTAACCGGTTTGTGCACGTCTACTAGCCACCCCTCCCTCCGCCCCTGAATCCTAGTATTGTAACATGTGTGTACACGGGTTAAAAAATTATAGTACAACTAAAATCAAATAATTTTAGTTGTATTGCCAAAAATCTATAGATGCCCGAGACGATAAAATATCAAAATGAAAATACGACATATAAGTATACACCAAACAAATTGTGGGTTACCCTCTTTTTATGCAACCATGTTTATCTTCCAACCATGAACATCAATGACATAAGGGTTGATCTAAACTTTGACGTATATAGGATTTGGTGAATCTTCAGGATAAGTAACTGGATTAAGAGGGATCACTTTATCCACGGAGTCACCAATGTGGTTTTCAGGTGATGCAAGACACCTCAGGCAAGCTTTTAGCAAAGTTGGGCCCTTGTACACACTGCAGGTCTTGTTTACAATGTAAATGTAGTCCTGAGACAGTACACAAAAACACGTCAAAATATCATCAGCGAGTAATCTCAATAGTGGTAACAATGGTTTTGAGACTAAGCTAGAGTTAAAGAAACTAACATCGTAAAGTGGCTTTCCATCTACAACAACCCATGGAACATATTTCCTTGGTGGTTTAAGAGAATTTGTCACGTCTGCGTATTGTAGTTCAAGCTGCATCAAGTAAAGTCAAATTAAACATTGGTGCATAAATTGTTTTTCAATTACTATATTTTAATAAGATTGAAGTATGTAAATGAAGAATATATTATACCTGGTTTCCGTATCCACTACTGTAACATTCCTTGACGGGTGTTGGATCCAAACTTAGCTCCTCAAAGCATGATTCCCACTTATCAAACTTGACAAAGTAGAGGTATCTTTCGACACAAAAGACGAAAAGGAAGTGAACATGCTGCAAAAAGATAGATTACGTGCTTTAGAATCATAACATTTAAGAAATGGTTTCTCCTAATCAAACTTTAGCACTATACTTTAGTTCAGTAGAAAGATATGAGTCTTAAGGTTCCTGGATTACTAGGAGAATATTCATTTTTTTCTAATCGACACTTGAATGATACGGCATTACACTTATCGGATTGAAAGTCAAAATACATAAAATTATGTAAAATATTAGTTTGGTGGATAGTTATAAGTCTATAAACAAACTAAACACTCATATAAAATATGTGATCATGAGCAACTAATTACTTCAGTACTGCAAATATAGATATAACTAGAAGCTAAGAATCAAAGTTGTTAAGAGGTTGAATTCAACTTCTAACATTAGCAGACTACTCAAATATACTCTTAGTCTCTTATGATGTACAGCAAATGGATGGGTTAGCGAAGTGCAGAACTCATATATGAAACCATAGTAGATCGACAAAGCGGACTGGAAAATGGGTCAAAATGACCATAATCCCTAAACCATGAGGGTAATTTGCCCCACCAAGTATACAAAAACCTTGTGACAAGCCAGAGATTTTACCTATTGACATGTCACATATAGCAGTTTAATACCCGTGTCAACTAGAATTACAGATTTCAAATTTCAAATTCGGTCAATGTGGCTAATCTGGATCTGGACATTGGCAATGGGCCAAATAATATTCGTGGTGGACCTGGGCCTTTGATAAACACTTTAGAAAATCAAATTTTTGAGAAAGAAGTTGGTGGGTTTATTGCTGATGACAATGGATCATTTAATCGGTTTAAAAAAAAGAAAGAAAAGAATATCACTCTATCAATTGCATCCGGAAAAACCAATTGAAATGCAGTAGGTATCGTGATACCCTTAAATGGTGTCGGTGGGTTGCAAAGGGCAAATCGACGGAAGACGACGAGGATTTCGATGACGATTATGATTGAGTTTCGGTTTTATGGGATCAATGGCGTTGTGTTATTTAGGATTGTCGTCTTTCTTTATGAGTGGTGGTTAAATAGTTTAGACATAGTCGGTGATATTTTCGTTTGGTGTTTTATTTGCTTTTTATCGGAGTGGTGTAATCTTTAGCTTCTCTCTAGTTTTTATATAAAATTATCAGCTGTTTAAAAAAAATAATAATAATAGAAGTGTCTCTAATCAAATCTTGTATTTACATACTGTATTACATTTCTGTTTTTCCAAATCCTTCTTACGAATTTACCATCCTAGCAGTTAGTAATATTATTTGATAAACAATAAACGCCTCGATTACAATCCTAATAATCCTGATGAAAACAATACAAGTTACACAAGCTAAGGTAGTGTGTAAGAGCTTAGATAACAGTCTCTCATGATGTTTAAGGATAGTAAACCATGGTTTGCAAGGGAAACAAAAAGAGTAAAAAAATCATTTGAACTAAAGAGCTTTAAACTTACGCATCAGGCCAAGTATTGATTGCACATGCTTCAATAATATTAAGCAAGCATTCATTTTCACCATGCTGTAACAAACAGAAATATTAATACAGTAATAATCAGCATATAAAATATACAAACGAACCAGAGATAGACATAGTTAAGGAAACAACCTGGCAAGTAATATTTCCATTGGAGCTGACTTTAGCATTCCCATAAGGAAAGAGTTTCACGTCAGCAATCGCGTCAATTCCTTTGGTAAACATATCGATCAAATAGTTCACTATGAAGTTTTCACAGTATGGACAAAGTGATTCATAGTAAACTGATACTTGAACTTTCTCAACTTCTGTAACAGGAACAGTCTCTTCCACAGGAATGATATCTACAAGACCAGATGATGAACAAGTGTTGACTGTAAATAAACAGATGATTAAGATGAGCAAAACTTGAGGTTTCATGGTTGGAAATAGTGTTGAGTTTGGTTTGTTAATGACTTTTTATAACAACCAGTTATGTGAGTGGTAGTCATAGGAAGGAGGTTATTCTGATATTTTGAGTGTTTTTAAAGCCGTACAGCTTTAGGCCTTATTTAGCATGCTTACTTTGGTTGATGGTTGTTTTCAGTACAATGTTACCACTCAGGGAGTCCTTGATAAGTTGCATGTTAGGGCCGTCTCATAAGATTTGGTGGCCTGTGCCGTCTGTATAAAATGTGGCCCTAAACGGGACAAAAGTTATGTCGATCCATAAACAATTGTTATTAAAAAATGAAAAAGTGGTTATGTGAACACATAAAAGGAATGGTTACAAATTGCCTTTATATAATAAACATAGATTCTTTTTCTTTAGTAATATGTTGTTTAATCTTTGTAGTGAAAATTAAAATATCTCAAATTTTCAAACATTAAATAATTTAATGACAGAGGAATAGGGGATGTAAAACTATGTAACAACTATTAAGTAGTAGGGCTGACCCGACCCGACAAACCGACCGAAACCAGATCGAACCGAACCGAGCTTATTCGGTTCGGTTTTCAGTATTTGTTTCGGTTTGGTCGGTTCGAATCAGTTTCAGTTATGTGCAGGTCAAAACCGACACTTAATCGGTTCGAACAACCTAAACCGAACCGAACCGACCTTATTCGGTCCGGTTTCAGTTAATATAGTGTATACTTGGTTCGGTTCTCGGTTGGCAAATTTCCCTTATTCGGTTTCGGGTCGGTTTCGGTTTTTGTCGGTTCGGGTCGGTTCCGACCCGATGCTCACCCCTATTAATAGTATGTAAGTTTCACGCCTGCAGGAAAAATAATGTCTTTGAGTGGGCCTTTGACGAATTAAATACATCAACTAGACTTACAAATTGGAGGCCCCAAAAATTGGTGGGCCCTATGCCATTGCCCTTGTTGCACACCCCATGAGCCGGGCCTGAGTAGATGCCGCAGGGAGTCGTGGTCAAAACTGTTATTGAAATGTATGTTAATGAAACATTATTAAATTCGCTTGTTGGTAGCGTGGCGGCATGATCAACTCTCACACTTTAGCGGTTATGGCGAAGCCTTTGCCTTTTTAAGGCGTGACTTAAAGCGGCACAAAATATGAAAATATTTATATATTTATATAATATTTCATATATATCGAGTTTACAAAAAGCGTTGTAAATAATGAATAAAGTTAAGAAAATATCTTTACATGTAATCTTCTCCATTAAAAAAAAATTATCAAAAGTTTCGATCCGAAAAGCCGCCACGCCTCACGACTTATCAGCGATCTTCACGCCTCATCTCACATCACGCATAGAACTGATGACTAGGTCTATTTCGTAACGTGGAGGTCACGCCTCACGTCTTAGAGGAGCCTAGGCGCCGTCATAGCGCGCCTTTTAGAACCCCGATCTTAATATGGTAATCTAAATCTGGAGTTACATGTTGAGGGACTTATTATGCTAAGGATGTAGGTTTATAAAGTCTTAAAAAGTCTAAGGGTTTAAAGTGAAGTCGTGTGAAAAGATCAGGGACCAAAGTGCAAAAGATGAAACTTGTTTGCAAAGGATGAAACTTCTTTATAACCTAGCTATAAATACTCTCTCATTAACCTATTATACATTAGGCATGTGAACGGCGTTGTTTTTCCATTAATGCAGTCGTTTAGCATTAAGTGAGGTCGTTTGGGTATGTTGGGTCATTTTCCTTTTTGGGTTGTTGTTGGATCCTTTTTTTATTTGCTGGCCCGATTGTGTTAGCAACGATATAGAAGTTTGCTCAACACTCTTCTTTAGTGCTGGCATATATGTGATTCATATATATATATATATATATATATATAAGAGATATCTCTCTCTCCCTCTCCCTCCCTCTCTCTCTCTCTCTCTCTCTCTCTCTCTCTCTCTCTCTCTCTCTCTCTCTCTCTCTCTCTCTCTCTCTCTCTCTCTCTCTCTCTCTCTCTCTCCCTCCCTCCCTCCCTCTTCTCTCTCTCTCTCTCTCTCTCTCTCTCTCTATCTCTCTCTCTCTCCCTCTTTATTATACACACAGTTGGTGGTTACGAACGGTGGTTTTTGTGGTTTCAGACGTTTTTGGATATTCGTCAGTAATGCTTCTTCATATTTGGTTGTGTTACAAATTAAAGGTATGTTTTATGTTGTTGTGTTGTTATTTGTGTGAGTTTGATCATGTTTTTTGTTTTTTTAGCTGAAGTGTTGAATTTTATGCTGATTCATGCTGTTGTTTCAGGGTTTGAGGATATTTAGGTTAGTGTTAAAAATATTTTATGGCAGCGGGTGTCTTGATTACGGTGCTCGAAATTAAGGGTCATTGTTTTTTGTGTTGATGTTCGTTAAGTATTTTGATTTGTGTGAGTTTTATGAAATGGTGTTATTGCATGTGTGTCGTTTGAAAATTTTTGCTTGAAATTTCAATGGCTGAGAAATCAGCTTTACTTGATTGCTAATTGTTTATTTGTGTTTGGAAATTGTGGCTTTTGCCAAAAATTATTTCCATTAAGCTTTTGTCAAAAATGGTTTTATTTTATGGTTTCAAAATTAGATTTTTTGCAACAAAATTTGTCATAGATGTTACTACAAAATAATGGTCCAAATACGTTAATTCTATATTTTCTTGCCACCTCATTAATCGTTTTGATACTAACAAATGTGAAAACGTTTACGATAAAATTAAACGTTTATAAATTAATAATTATAAAATTCTATTTCTATGATTAATCACTTAAGGTATAGATAAACAAATCATTAAACATGATTAGTGATCAAGAAAATAATTTTTTCTTAAATCTTATACTTCCACAAAAATGATTTTATAAAAATATAAAAACAAATTATTTATTAATTAAAAGAAATGTTTTATTAAAAAACATAAATTTGGATTTCAAATTTTCCTCCACAAATTGGAAGGTTCATATCAGATACACCTTCACCACAAAAGGACAAAAAAGGGAGCGGAGTCTAGTGGCGACCCCCTTATAGGGGCGGCAGCCCCCTTATATATAAAGGGCGGCGACCCCTAAGGGGGCCGTCGGGACCGCCACCAGCAACAGCTAGTTTTTTGTCCCCTATAAATACTGGGCCACCCATTTCAAAATCAGACTTTCTCTTGCCAAAAATTCTATCAGATCTAGTTTTCTCTCTTCTTCCTTTCTTTCTAAAACACATATCTTGATCACTAACATATCTTGATTTTGTTTCAAGTGGTTAATTCTTTATTCCTCCCTTCTTCACCTTCTAATTAAGTGCAAGAGAAGAACATTCGTATTATCTACATACGAATTGTTATCAAGTGATCTTTCTTTCTTCTCTTCTTTAAGATCACAAACATCCATTAGATTTATTTTGTGTTGTTGTATTAATTGGATCAAGTGTAGATCCAAGTGTGTAGATTGTATATTGGTGTGATTTGGATTGTGTGTCAATCCAAGAGTGTAGATCTTGTGAGTGTTTGAAGACTTAGTGAAGTCTTAGATTTGTTCTAGCTAAGATTAGGACTCGACATCTAGCTTAGTGTCGGAAAAGAAAGTAAGCGACGTGTAAACGGTTTTCTCCCCCTAAAGGGAGCTTGTTGACATAGTGAAATCTCGAATGGAGTGCTCGGGGAGTAGAGTAGGAACGAAGAGGTGCTTCGTTGCCGAACCACTATAAATCTCGGTGTCTTGGTTTGATCGTTTCTTTCTTTATCTCTTTACTTATTACTTGCATTATTAGATAGTTTTGTTGTGATTCATATTGTTGGTTGATTGACATACATCTCGAATCAAACTATTTCATAAGCAAACTTTTAAAACGCTAATTAACCGGTAAAACTATTCAACCCCCCTTCTAGTTTCTACAAGATTGATTAAAAATCCATGTCTCATGTTCATACGATATCAGTAGAACAAAGGAATAGTTGATCGCTTATCTAAGGGCTGACTCTAAAATGATTTAGAGTTTAGTAGTTGCATTGGATGGCACTCTCTGCTTAGTTGATCGGGATAGGCTTAGACCAATTATAGTTGATGAATTGTCCAAGTGGGAGACTGTTGGAATTAGTGTCTAAGTTCATAACTAATTGGTAAGACTATTGTCAAAAGTAGAGTCCTTTTTGGGTCACCCTCAGTGAACCGTAAAAGAGAAAAGGTTTCGAAGAATAGGTTACGGCGTAACCACTTTTGGTTTTGGACCCCAAGGAGACAACCCAACCCCCTCCTTTTGGATATAAATAGAGGGGCATGCCTAGGTCTTCATCATTCAATTCTAACTATCTATTTCTTACTCCTTGTAAGAGTCTTTCGTGTTGACGGTACCCTAGGAGTTCGAATAATAGTTTCTCTTGGTTCGTGGGTGTGAGCCATTAGAGGTACTCTCGTTTTAGTACTCGCCTCCAAGTTCGACCAAGGTGGTCCGCGTGTGAGAAATTCGATTTTCTCAAAGGTTAGTATTTTCCTTTTATTTATTTATTTATTTATTTTCTTTTAAGTTGCTTTTAGTTAATTAGGTTTAGATCCTTTAGGGTTTAGTTCCCTTCTAGCCCTAGATTAATTATTATTTCCGCTGTGTGTTAATCTAGTTAGGGAATAGAAAACCCATCAGTATCTAATTACTTCTGGTAGTTGGATACGCATGTTATACGACTAGAAATACGTAAACCTATTGGGGGCACACACGAATACACGAAGAGTACGTTTATTGTATATTTAATATATGTAACTCGTTTATATTTATATAATATATAATAAATGTTTCACGAAATATATTTAA
>BQNB010210012.1:0-10300 GCA_026074375.1 Tanacetum coccineum
CCATACCCCTACCCTCAGATAAACCCGAAAATAAAGAGATACTTCCGATTATACCTCCGGCTAAGAGAAAGAAAACATGGCATGTGAAAAAAAATTAAATGGAATAAAAAAAATTAAATTTACAATTAAAAAATAAAAATAAAAATAAAAATAATAAACATAAAATAGATTTAAAAATCTATGCAAAAGTAAGAAAACCAGACAAATAAACACATGGCAAGAGAATATATAAAAGCAAATAACACATAAAAAAGACAAAAACCAGCCAAAAGACAAACAACAAAAAAGTAAAAAAAAAACAAAAAGGACATAAAGGCAAGCAACTCAAAAGAACAACATAAGCATAAAACTAAGATAGTGAAATTAGCATAAACGATAAGGAAAACAAACACGAAAAGACAAATAAAAGCAAGAAAGCAAACGAGCATAAGCATCAGTCCATGGAAAAAGAATATAGGGTAAATTACACCGTTCGTCCCTTAACTTAGGCCTGATTGCGGATTCAGTCCCTAGATAACGGGGGTCGATGTCGTTAATCCTTAAAGTCGATTTTCGTTACCCGTTTGGTCCCTCGAGCCTTGTTATACGTAACGGGTTTTAGTTTGACTTTTCAACGACGGCCAGTTTAGTAATTTCAAATTTTTTTTAATTTTTCACCGTTAGTCCATGGGTCAAAAAAAATTTGTTTTTCTGTTTTTTTTTCAACTAGTGTTGTACTGTTGCTTTATTTTGTCGTTTAGCGCTTGCATCATTGGTTCCTGAATTGTTTTTGTGTATTATAAATGATGGTTTGCAAGGTATAAGACAAAAATTATAAGTAGTTCGTTGTGCATGTGGTTTGGAAGCTGTGATTAGAACATCATGGACTAATCGGAATCCTGGTCATCGTTTCTATGGTTGTCCTACACTTGTAAGTATGATCCGATCGAAAAATATGTAACAAATCATTTTGTTTGTTTGTTTATACATCATTTTTCTTTTATTTTCAAAGTTCAGTCTGTGTCAATTTCCTCTGGTGGTTTGATCTACCAATGTGTCAAAGGAAGAGATTTATTCAAACTCAAAAATCGTTCAAGTCATCAAGACATATTGGGAATTGGGTCATGAACACAAGTTTATCACAGAGATTGTTGCAAGAAGAGCTAATGATTGCATTGTATCAATTACCGAGCCTGATTACAAGAATCTTAACAAGAACGATATTGAGGACATATACTTGTTGATTATGAATGGCAAGGTACCGGATTATGCAGATACAGGATTGCTATGGTCTTTATCGGTATTCATTAGAAGTACAGTGATATGGGAAAGAGTGCATGACTTCCAACTTGGAATTGAAAGCTATCAACAGAAGGTTAATCTCACTGCACCAACAATGACTTTCCCAGGAATTGAAGATCATGAAATGTTCTCTATCATCTATGAGCCTGTGCATGGAATTATTTACAAGAATAGCAAGAAAGAGAAACGGGTGATGAGACATTCAAAGATCCATAAGTTTTGTGATGCAACGTTAAATAGAGTGTTAGAAGGTCTGAAGATTTATAATAACGATGTCAAGTATGGGTATGTACAAAAAGATCTCACTAAAGAAGAAGCAGAGTATTTGAAATTGTTTGAAGAAGAGATTGAAGAAAGATTAAAGCATCGTAGACAGATGAGAAGATGGGAGATGTTCGTGAATGGAAGACCACTTGGACCACGAAGAGAACGCCCTGAATAATAGACCCTTAGGGGGAGATTGTTAGGATCATTAAAAGTGTCAATTATGTGATTTTATGTTTTTTAGTTATTAGTCTTTCTTTTGTTAATGTCAATGTAGTTTGTAATAAGGTGTATTATGCTAAAAGAATGAAATAGCATAATTACCAAAGTCTAGCGACTAGAAGTGTTAAGTTAGGAAAATAAAGGAAGGAAAGCCTCCTTCCCTCACCTATAAATACCCCTCTAATCTTCATTAGAGGGTGATGCTTTGTAACTAACTCTTCCATTTTCCCTCCATTTTTAATATCATTTGAAATTTGAATACTTGCCATCCTCTACTATTCTCTCTATGCTTCCATGATCGATATGTTTGATTCAAGATAAACGAGCCCTTTCAAGTGGTATCATTTGCCAATAGAGAAGTAGAGTGTTCAATTTGTGAGATTTTTCCATGACCGAGAAGTGCAATATGATGTTCGAAGAATTCGGGTGAAGATTTGGAGCTTTCGAGATAAGTTTTGGCAGCAAATTCAAGTAATTGGGCGTTATTGAGTATAGTTTTGCATTTTCTGCAATCTCGGAAGTATTCTTAACATTCTCGGAAGAGGTTTTGCATTCTTGGAAGTGTGGTTTCGTGATGTTTTAGGAAATTCAGTAGTATTAGTTGTGTATTTTCGATAGAAAAATATTGTAATAGATATATACGACCTTTCGGTTCTATCGAAAATCGTATATTAGGTGCTTAGTCTCAAACTCGGTTTTATCGAGTTTTATGAGTTTCACATTTTCGGTTCTATCGAAAATTGTGAATAAGGATTTGATACGTTTAATCTCGGAAATAAGCTTTCAAAGTCGTAACATACATCAATTTCACGGTTTTATCGTGAATTGAAGTGCTGAAAAACAAAAATTTTCACATTCTAAAAACTCGGAAATCAAATTCGGTTTTATCGAATTTGATATTAACGGACTTTTGGATTATCTAGTGATCATAAATTTCGGTTTAATCGAATTTGTGGTTATTAATAATCCATAATTGTTGAATTTTTCAAAATTTGGGTTTATCGAGTTTGAAGCAAGATTATTTCCGAGTTTAGTAAGTTTTTAAGATTACCGAGTTTGGTAGTATTTGTTGTCCGAGTTTGTGTACTGTTCGAGAAGTGTATCGAGTTTCAGACTACTTGTTATCCGAGAACAGAGTTGTCCGAATTTGACAACTGTTACCGAGTTTGATAATATTCTCACAAATATCACTCATTTTCGTCTACAAAGATCCAATCTTTGAATCATAAGACATGTCGACATCCAAAACATACCAACAATCCCTTGCTGATGCCGGTTCTGAGAATAGGCCTCCTATGCTTGAAAGGGGTAGTTATATACCATGGGCAAGTAGATTCAGACGATATCTAAACCGAAAGAGAGACAACCAGAAGTGGCTTCTCAAAGCACTTGATGAAGGCCCTTATGAGTTTAAGAATTTCGTTCCTGAAGGCTCGACAATACCACGATTGCAAACTGCAGAGGATCTTGAAGGTGATGACTTATTGCTCCATGATGCTGAAATGGAGGTCATGAATATGATTCTACTTTCTATTCCTAATGAGATTTACAATTCTGTGGATGCTTGCACTTCGGCCAAGGATATGTGGAAACGAGTTGAACGATTGATGAGGGGAACTATACAAAACAAAGTTGACAGAGAAACGCGTTTTACGAACGAATTTGATCAATTTGTTGCTGAACCAGGGGAAGCACTTGTTTCTGTCTACAACCGTTTTGCTCAGTTAATGAATGATTTGGAACGAAATAACATGAACTTTCCAACTGTTACAATTAACACAAAGTTTCTGAATAGTTTGCAACCGGAATGGTTGAAATATGTGACTCAAGTTCGTCTTGCTAAACAATTGACAGTGGATTCGTTCGATGATCTTTTTGATTATCTTCAGCAATTTGAGAAACTGGTTAATGCTTCAAGAGCAAAGAAGTTAGAAAAGTCTCATGACCCTTTGGCTCTAGTAGCACACACGGGTTCATCATCCAGACAAACATCATCTTATTATGTGACACATCCTACGTCTGTGGTTGATTATGATGATGAGTACTAGCAGGATGATGTTCACAACAATTCTGAAGATCCTCTAGTCTCTGCGATGTTGCTACTTGCAAAATCCATTACTCAAAATTTCTCTAATCCAACAAATAATCGTCTTCGTGCTTCATCCAACACCAGAAATCAAGCAATCATTCAAGGAGACATGGTGAATATTCAAAGCAAGAATTCTGGTAATACTGGAAGAAATAGCAGACGAGCTTATGTTCAAGAGGAAGTTGTTGAGGGAATGAATGCTCCAAAAGAGACTGGAAATGTTCAAAGGACTCTTCGAACTCCATCTTCAGGCAATACTTCAACTGTTCAATGCTACAACTGCAGTGGAAAAGGACATTATGCTAGGAATTGTCCAAAGCCAAGGGTTTCGTACTCAAAGAATTTCATGAACAAATTTTTCTGGGTAAAACAGGATGAAGCTGGCGTAATCTTACTGATGACAGAATGATTTTCTCTCTTGATGACGCATCAAGGATGTGAAGAAATTGAAGAACTCAGTGCAAACATAAGCTTATGGCCAGGAATATCAACCAGCTGATCATTACGTTCTGATGCATGGCCAAGCTATGAGTCTGCATTTATTATTGATGTACAATCTTCATCCATCGATGAGAATCATTAACTAGATGATCCAACTCATACAAAAATATTTAAATTATTACAATATGATTTTGGTGGCAGGTACCATTGGTGGATATCAAATAAATAGCAAATAATAAATTTGATTCATTCAAGGGAAATGTTAATAGTGGCAGTGTTGAAAAAGATACACATGTTCCTGATCTATGTGCAGTAGAAAAACTTGCTAGAAATTTCATAAAATGGAAGCTGAAAACACGAATATTTTGCTCAACAAGTCCAAACACAAAACACGCATTTGACAAGTCAGCTTGAGATGTATCAGGAACGGGTTCGGATTTTGGAAAACATAAAAAAGGATAATAATTATCTCAACGAATTTCTTGAAGCTGATGAACGAGCAAAACGTTATAATAAACAAGCTTAGTCTCAATTAGTTCGTGATCGAGATATCATTCGAGATCTCGAGAAACAACGAGATAAATTAGATTTAGATGTAAAAAATTACAAACAGAAAAATAAGGAATTACAAAAGACTCATTCAATTTTAAAAAGGCAAATGAGTAAAAAAGAGGATACTTATCATGATACTATTCTAGATCTTGAGGCCAAACTGAAAAAGAATGTTGATCTGATTTTGAAACTTGGCAATTCTTTACAAGGAATGTTTATGCATGACCAAAACTATTGTCCGTATATGACCAAACAATTAAAACATGGTTTGGGGTAACCGAATCCTTATACACTCAAGAAAGCAATTTCAAAGACAAACGTATAATTGCAATCTAGTCTAGGTAATTTAGAAATCTTTTGAATGTTAGAGATTCTATTCTGAGGACACTCTTGTAGGAAGCTTTCCAAAAGTCAACAAAAAATGACAGAAAAAATGAATGATCCAATTGCTATTGCAAATAAACAAAATTGCTAGACAATTAACTACAAAAAATTAAATGCGCTTTATAAAGATTTTGTTCCTCAAGCAAAAATATTTTCCATCTTCTTTTATTCCCTCGGTTAAGATTCCGGTATCAAAAAATATGCTAAGTGAGTCACCTTTGATCAAAGAATTAGACAAGATAAAAGTTTGTTTTGAAAAGCTGTCTTTGCTAATACAACAGAACGAGTAAAAAAGCAAGCATTTTTTTCGCACATCATCGGCAGAGATACAAAATCAATGATTTTTGGTCTAAGATCCAAGTTAAACCATTCTAACACAAAGTTGAAAGGTTTTTATCTTAATTCTTTTTAGGAAACTAATTCAAAGGATAAAAAAGAACATAAAAGATGTTTTTGAGTCAACATAAAGTGAGCTAGTGAACTAGAGAAAGTCAAAATGATATGTTGAAAGATCAAACTTTTGGAAGGCATCAATCAAACAAGATAGTTTGAGCTGTGTGTGTTGATTAATCATGAATGTATAGATAAGATCTTAAATGCTGAACTTGAAAAAGTCAAGAAGAAATCTTTTAAGATTCAAGAGGGTTTGCAGGCAAGAATAAAAATTCTTAAAAAAGATGTTCAAAAATGTGAAAAGCAAAGTGTTGATTTTCAATTAAAATTACAACATGAAAAAGAAAAACAAAAATGGGATTCAACTTCGAAGAATAAAACCACAATTCCTCTTGATTACACTTGACTTCCAAAGAAGGAAAACTTGAGGATGAGAACGTGTTCTTTGGATTGTTTAAAGTCCAATCTTTTGAAAAAAATAACGTGATAATGCAAAATGGAATAATAAAAAGCTTTTCGGATTCAAACAAGAAAACGACGGTCCCAACAAACTCAAAAGGAAATGGATGAATTAATGGTTCATGTTTCTGAGAAAACATATGCATATGGTGCTATTCGTGCTGAGAATCAGAATCTTTTATCTACGACAGATCAAAGTATAAGCTCAAGTTTATGCTGGACAAGAAAGAACTTAATCTTACACTGGATGACTTCAGAACAATCTTTCATCTTCCACAAGCAACTAACAACAATCATAATTCATTCGTACCACCACCATCATTTTCTGAAATGGTTCCATTCTACAAACAAGTATTAGGATTTACAATGGAGCTGAAGACACCATCAAGTTTCAAGACAACTGGTCTTCTGCAGCCATGGCAAACGTTATGCAAGATATTCTCCAAATGCTTGACAACACGTGTCACTGGATGGGATCAACCGCCATTGCAGATAATGCAAATGTTGCATTGCTTTGTCAACAACATTCATGTGGATTATGCGGAGTTACTATGGGAAGGACTTTACTATTCGCTTCATCATCCAACATCTTCGATTCCATATCTAAAATTTACAAAGATCATTGGCATCACTACCATGACTATCTGTCCTGACATCTTCAAGACGTGCTCAGCGACATGTGTATCACAACTTGCAAGATGATGATATCATAAAGAATATTTTTAACTTAAGAAGACACAAAAACAAGTTTGAATGCAGATACCATCATGGATGATCACTGATGAAATGAGCAACGGAGCATTATCGGAAAATGTAATGCGGAGGTGTTTTGGATAGAATTTCTTCTGACTCAGTCACATCGACAGAGTCTACCACGAACGCATAGACAACAAAGCGCGCCCCACGGTCACCTAACCTGATAAGGAAAGGCCGCAGAGTCAATGCTCTAAGACGATCACTGTGATTTCGTCTTCGTATTCCAAAAGGAGAATCCACACGTCCTATACAGGTGCCATCTAGCTCCAGTGCCAACTGTTTGAACAAAAGCAATGAGATGATTTTACAAGATACATTACAAGTTAGTCTTGCTGAGCATAAAAGTTCAGAAGAGCAGGAAAGCAAGAGAAAGAGTGTGGCCACTATGGTTGATGACACTTGTATCTACAAGAAATTGAAAAGAATGTGGATGGACAAGAGAATATTGTATTGATGATAGTTTCAATCCTAGGAAATTAATGAACCAATATTCCCGGCATTTAGGATAGAGCCAGAGTAATAAGGAAAGTAGAGTGAGATTACTAAAGATAAGGATGTAGAGATTACTAAGGAGACTCTAGTGGTGGAGATTACTAACGTTGTTATACCATTGAAGAAATAACTGATGAGGTGTATGAATTAAAGAGAAGGGAGAAAGGGAAACTTGTAGAGGAGACTAGGAATTCACCAATCCCCACACCAATTAGATCTCCTAGGATTCATACTAATCTCGTATCTTCGGATACCGAGAACCACCAAGAAATGCGGACCTCCTCATACTACATCATCATCAAGTTCACCTCACAAAAAGTTATCTTAAACGAATCGACTTCTATCATTGTTCAAGACAAAACCTACTCGCTTCAAACGCTACAAGAGCTTCTTTCACAAGTTTAAGGACGTTATGGTTACTTGTTTGCACATCTACGGGCGAGGTTCATGCCAAGAAAGTCATTCGATACACTTGCTGATAATCTTCATGATGTAATGGTTGAGACATTACCCACTATGGTAGACAAACACATTAAGGAGCAAGTTATGAAGCAAGTTCCTGAACAAGTTCAGAATCAAGTTCCAGTGTATGTTGCAGAAGGGTTGATTCTGGAGAGGCAAAAGGCTAAAGAAGAGATGGAAAGATTGATTGCTAAAGCTATTCTGCAGGAACGTGGAAATATTCAGGCTCAAATCTCGACACAAATTGAGAATGCAATTGCCAATGTCATTCCTTCTCAAGTTGATGCATCCGTACGTAGTTATATGTCTGGACATATTCTTCATGTTCATCCGGCTCAATCACAAACATCCTCTGTTCCAGATCAACAATATCAACTGTATCTTGCTATGAAAGCTGATCCTCAATTGCAACAACAAGACATAGCAATATGGTTGGCTCTCCAGATGAAGTTTGAAAGAAATACGGTACCACAAACTGCATGTAGAACTCCTGCCGTTCGCCCAAGAGATCAGGACGATCCTCATGATGATGCTCATCCTGAGGGGGAGAATAGTGCAAAGCGGCAGAAGACATCGGAGTATGAAGCTTATGTGTCTGGAGAGTCATCGTCTGGACAAGTTTTTCAAGAGGAACAAGCTCCATCAACTTCAGGAAATCAAGAGCAAGATGATGATTTTGATTTTTGGACTGACTCTTATGCTTCAGATGATGATGAAATACCAACGAAGCAAGTATCACAAGACATTATGGAAGAAGTATCGCTGACCATTGATGAAGCTAAGCTGAGAAAGATGGCTGATGAGATGTTGAGACAGAGATGTACTTCAGGAGATGAGCATCAGTATCACATTGATCAGATGAAGAATTTCTTGAAGAGTGACATTGTCTAGGAGAGTAGAAAAGAAATTCTTGTCTCTCCACATCCACGAAAGACCACACCATTAGTTCATAGCTGTCAAAAAGATCCTGAAGCTCCAGCATTATCTCTGATTAATCAAGACCTTTGTATTTGAAGAAAGGAAAAGACTGACCTGAGAAGATAGTAGTGTCAATTCACAAGTTTCCAGCAATTATCTTCCAAGATGATGCTATTGAAGAACGAATCTTCCCAGATAGGTGAATGAAGATGTAAAGAAATTCAATCCTTATTGCAAATCGATAGGTGTTGAACTTTGGAATAATCCTCCATGCGAAGATATTTCTAACATAAGGAAACAAAAAGAGCCATGAAAATCAAAGGGAAGAGATTTAATTAAACTCAAAAATTGTTCAAGTCAATCAAGACATATTGGGAATGGGTCAAGAACACAATTTTAACACAGAGATTGTTGCAAGAAGAAGGGGGCCCCTAAAACAAAAAATATTGTCATTGTATCAATTACCTCGAGACCTATAACAAGAAGCTTAACAAGAGACTATATTGAGGACATATAATTGTTGGATTAGAGATGGGCATGTACCGATTATGCAGATACAGGATTGCTATGGTCTTTATTGATATTCATTAGAAGTACAGTGATATGGGAAATAGTGCATGACTTCCAACTTGGAATTGAAAGCTATCAACAGAAGGTTAATCTCACTGCACCAACAATGACTTTCCCAGGAATTGAAGACATGATCGATCGCTACCAGCTATGAGCCCTGTCATTGAATTATTTCCAGAAGCAAGAAAGAGAAACCGGGTGATGAACTCAGAGATCCATAAGTTTTGTGATGCAACATTAAATAGAGTGTTAGAAGGTCTGAAGAGTTATAATAACGATGTCAAGTATAGGTATGTACAAAAAGATCTCATTAAAGAAGAAGCAGAGTATTTGAAATTGTTTGAAGAAGATTGAAGAAAGATTAAAGCATCATAGACAGATGAGAAGATGGGAGATGTTCGTAAATGGAAGACCACTTGGACCACGAAGAGAACGCCCTGAATAGCCGACCCTTAGGGGGAGATTGTTAGGATTATTAAAATTTTCGATTATGTAATTTTGTGTTATTTAGTTATTAGTCTTTCTTTTGTTAATGTCAATGTAGTTTGTAATAAGGTGTATTATGCTAAAAGAATGAAATAGCATAATTACCAAAGTCTAGGGACTAGAAGTGTTAAGTTAGGAAAATAAAGGAAGGGAAGCCTCCTTCCCTCACCTATAAATACCCCTCTAATCTTCATTAGAGGGTGATGCTTTGTAACTAACTCTTCCATTTTCCCTCTATTTTTAATATCATTTGAAATTTGAATACTTGCCATCCTCTACTATTCTCTCTATGCTTCCATGATCGATATATTTGATTCAAGATAAACGAGACCTATCACTAGGATATGCTTTGGGCTTAACTAGTTAATTGGATATTATCAATGGTTTATTGATCGTGTTGACTAGAAGGTGACCTAGATAATTCAACAAATAACGTTCTAATTCTATTGGATAGTTGGACAAGTGGACTACTAGTGTACAGATTGCCATTAAGCGGTAAGTGGGTAAAGTCTCTATGAGCTAGGGTTTAAC
>BQNB010210013.1:0-10300 GCA_026074375.1 Tanacetum coccineum
TGTTAAGAAACATGAACATGCTGCTTCAACATCAGTTAAGCGAGGTGTTTATAATTCACAGCCATTTGTTAATGTGGTTAAAGGAGTATCAAATGGTGAAAAGATGGATAGTGAATGTACGCCTGTGGATGATAGTCCCACTGTCATTGTTTCTCAGGATGATGACAATGAATTGGAGTTGGCTCTTATAGGGTGCCATAAAGATTTTAGATCAATAGCAAACTCCAAAACCATTTGCAGAAATGAAGGTTTTACAGGCGTGGAAGTTAAGTACCTTGGTGGTCTATGGGTAATGTTTGTTTTCAATGATAAGCAGGTCAAAGATAGCTTCCTTAAACATGAAGGAATTGTGTCATGGTTCTCTTCGTTGGAGCCATGGCATGATGACTTTGTGCTTAAAGAAAGACTTGTTTGGCTGGAAATAGAAGGAGTTCCAATCAGATCTTGGAATAATGACACTTTCAAAAGCATTTGCAAGAAGTGGGGTAAAGTTCTATTTATTGATGACACCGATTCCTCCAACAGATTTAGTATACGTTTGTGTATTAAGTCAACACATACTTCTTTGATTTTTGCCTCCACTCTTGTTACATTGAATGGGGTTACTTATGCCTTTAGGGTGAGAGAATATGTCGTTGGACCCTGACCTTTGCACCTGAAGTTGCAGAAAATGAAGAGGAAGGGTCGGTGGATAAGTCTAGCAATGCTAAAAATAATAATGATAAGGAAGATAAAGTGGAGTCGATGGGAGAGTTTTTCGATAATAATGGCAATGAGACACACTTCAATAAGGATGAGGAAAATATGGTAGCAAAAGATATTGTTCATCAGCCCACTAATAGTGACCCTTTTGAGCTGGAATCTCTTATTGCAAAGAATGGTAACTACCAAAAGCAAGGTTCATCAATACCAAAATTCCCACCGGGGTTCACTCAATCAGATGGTAGTGATATAAAACGTGATCTCAGCGATGTTTGTAAACCTGTGGCACGTGAGGATAGAGATGAAACATCAGTGCATTATGAATCTAAGTCTATACAACCTGAAGATGAAGTTACAAAGAAACATGTTGGTGTTTCCATGATACAACAGGTAGAAGATACGATAAAAGTTAGCACTGCTCTTGGCTTTAATATGGAGGGATGCCAAGATATGCTTGCAAAAATGATTGCGGATATGGGAGATAAAGTTGTGAATAAATGAATGCTCTTTCAATTAACGTGCAAGGTTTTGGAGATTTTAATAAAAGGAGATGGGTTAGGAACTTATGTCATTTTCATAATATTAACTTCCTAGCCTTATAGGAGACTAAAATGCTTCACGTGGATCTATGGACTCTTAGGCAGGTGTGGGGGAATTCTCAATTTGATTTTGTGTCTACTTCGGCTAGGGGTAGATCAGGGGGCATCTTGTATATTTGGAATAAGTTGTTGTTTCATAAAGAGAGAATTATTAGTGTCGACAGCTACGTGGCTGTTCAAGGTACCTGGTTACAAAACGGCTTAAAAATCATGTTTGTTGTGGTGTATGCTCCTCAAGATTTGGCGAGCAAAATTATTTTATGGTCGACCTTATCTCAGCTAATTTCAAATTGGGATGGTAATGCTATAATTATGGGAAATTTTAATGAAGTTCAAGAGGTTGGTGATAGGTTTGGTACTGTTTTCAATGAAAAGAAAATTGAGGTCTTTAACTCATTTATTAATAATATGAACCTGTTCGATGTTCCTTTGGGGGGATTCAGTTTACATGGACTAATAAGTGGGCGTCAAAGATGAGCAAACTTGATAGATTTCTTGCTACAGAAAGTTTTCAAGATTCATTTCCCAACATTATAGGTTTTATTTTAGAGAAAGGTATACCGGATCACCAGCCTATTCTTCTTAAAGAATCTGTGGTTGATTATGGTCTACTTCCATTTTGCTTCTTTCATTCTTGTTAGATTGTGAGGATTATTTGACTTGGTTGTTGATACGTGAAAGCATTTGACAGAGGTGAAAAAATGGAATTCCTCTCCTCCTCAAAAAAAGAAGCTTCAAAATCTTAACAAGTTATCTCATGCTTGGATGTATCATCTAAAAACTTTTGGATAACCAATACAGAAAAGCCTCAAAGTCGTTTATCTTAATTGATGCCAAGTTGATCAAGGTGTGGCGAACTAGGGAACGAATTAAATTGTCCCCGAATCTCCTCTATGAAATATTTGAGTAGAATGATCGTAAAGAGGCTAGTGACATTGCTCAAAAAGCTATGGTCAAGTGGGCGATTGAGGGTGATGAAAACACTTCTTTTTTCCACAGTTCACTAAAGAAAAAGCGGCGACAATGTGCTATCAAAGGAATTCTTCAAAACTGTGTTTGATTGATGATCTAGGACAGGTTAAATATGAATTTCTACTATCATTATTCAACAAATTCTCTGTATAGTGACACCACGTCCTATCTGTTGGAGATGTTTCCAGCTTATCAATTTCATTGAGCAATGCTAGTTGTTGGGAAATTATAGATTGATGAAACAAAAGAACAAAAGAATAGAAACAAGAGGACTTAATCGACAAATTCGGAATTTACAAGATGTAACTTAAAGAAAAAAAAAAAAAAAAAAAAAAGAACAAAAAGTAAAAGAAAAGCATTAATGATTGAGAATTTACAAGATGTATCTTAATGATGGACTTAATGCTATAATTAAAATCATTAATGACGGACTTAATGAAATTAATAGCATTAAAATGTGTTTTGATAGAATTCTTTGTAACGTCTTATGCTCTCTCGCTATATAAAGAGATGTAGACTCAATAGTTTTAATAATCCATCATAACATAGAAACTCTCCCAATGAGAGTTCTAGTTAGTTAGTTAGTATGACCAATTATATTGGGTGTAAGCCCATGTTTATAGGTTGGGGTAAATAAGAATCGTTTGAATGAAAAACCTTGTTTGATAATATTGCTTTCTTATTATTCCGCGCATTCAATATTATCTGTAAAACGATCCTAGATGGGCTAAACGATTTTCAACATGTGGTATCAGAGCCATGGGGCTCTTGATCTGGGATCTACAAGGTTTTTGAAGAAACCCAAAACCCTTAATTCAAGAAATGATTTGTGCTAAAGTTTATGGGTTTTGAGTTAATTGATATATCAATATTTATAAATTGTCCACTCTACCTTATTGGTATGCAATACTATTGTAAATCATGTTACTATCAAGGGTTACTATGAAGAATGAAGGCACTAGCTACAGGTACTGTTCGAAAGTACTGCTTCTATTACGAAAGTAACTGGCTCATTATGTCCTCAAAGTACTCTCGTTGTGAAAGTACTGCTGTTATGTTCGAAGGTATTGCTAGTTTCATTCGAGAAGTTAGTTTAAACTGCAAGCTTTGTTCGATATCTGGACAGAGCAATTTTTTGGATACTCGATGTGAAGATTAATCTACAGTGCATATTTTTGGATGGATTTGAATCTCAAATGCTTCGTTTAAGGGGAAGATAATAATGGCTCGTATTTGGAGATTTATTGAAGATGTGATTACGAAGACAATTGAATATCACTTATTTGATATTGTAGTTGAGTTTCACAGATGTGTGTTCTTATCATACCTTTTAGCAGGAGGTAACTTGTTCGTGCTTATAAACGTTGTGACGAAGACTTGACGAATCTGGCAAAGGTGTGTGATTTTTCTTAGGGTGCTCAATGCTCACATTTGCTATCACTTTAGTCATGTGTCTCATAGAAGATGAGGATTTTGTCAAGAGGTTGCGGTCTAAACTTAATTTGGTCTCGTATAATTCGGACGTCACGTAGATAGTGCAAGATATAAGACACATGTTTGGGAGATTCTACTTCTTCATCAAATTCGTTATACTCGGTTTTCTTCATCAGTAATCATTACATAGAGCCTACATAGTTCGAGATTCAAGAGATGGTAAACATATGGGTTTCAGGGGAAGCTTATTGTTTAATTGTTTAACCATCTACATGTACCACTTAAGGGGGAGTGTTTACAAGTTGCTTATCTACTGAAGACCCCTATTGGATGATTACAAAAGTGGAAGAAGACTACAGAAGATTCATGATGTGCGCAACATTGTATTGGTGCGGTGACATGTTCACGAGAAGATCTTAAAGTCAAGGGAAAGCATGATTCATTCAGGGAGATGATTACATCTCAACTTCAGGGGAAGCTTAGGCTTTATGATGAAGTTCGTGCAAGAACATTGTTTGTTTTGTCATCATCAAATAGGGGAAGATTGTTGGGAATTATAGATTTGATGAGACAAAAGAACAAAAGAATGAAACAAGAAGGACTTAATCGACAAATTAGGAAGTTACAAGATGTAACTTAAAGAAGGACTTAATGATTGAGAAGTTACAAGATGTAACTTAATGATGGACTTAATGATAATCAAACACATTAGTGGTATCAGGTCTTCATCATCATGTGTGAGATTAGAAAGGTTTCAGGGGAAGCTTATTGTTTAATTGTTTAACCATCTACATGTACCACTTGAGGGGGAGTGTTTACAAGTTGCTTATCTACTGAAGACCCCTATTGGATGATTACAAAAAGGGGAAGAAGACTACAGAAGATTCATGATTTGCAACTTTGTATTGTGGTGACATGTTCAAGAAGATCTTAAGTCAAGGGGAAGCATTGTTTCATTCAGGGAGATGATTACATCTCAACTTCAAGGGAAGCTTAGGCTTTATGATAGGAGGTTCTGCAAGACCTTGTTTGTTTGTCATCATCAATAGGGAAGATTTTTGGGATTATAGAATTGAGAGACAAAGGAACAAAAGAATGAAACACGAAGACTTAAATCGACAAATAGGAGTTACAAGATTTAACTTAAAGAAGTACTTAATGATTGAGATTCAAGATGTAACTTATTAATTAAAAATGATGGACTTAAGATAATCAAACCCATTAGTGGTATCAGGTCTTTCATCCTCATGTGTAAGGATTAAAAGGTTTCAGGGACTTATTGTTAATTTGTTTAAAACCATCTACATGTACCACTGGAGGGGGAGTGTTTGCACAAGTTGCTTATCTACTGCAAGACCCCTATTGGATGATACAAAAGGGGAAAGAAGAACTACAGAAGATTCATGAATTGGCAACTTTTATTGTGGTGACACTTTCAAGAAAACTTACGTCAGGGTGAAGCATTGTTTCATTCAGGGAGGATGATACATCTACAATTCAGGGGAAGCTTAGGCTTTATGATGAAGTTCGTGCAAGAACATTGTTTGTTTTGTCATCATCAAATAGGGGAAGATTGTTGGGAATTATAGATTTGATGAGACAAAAGAACAAAAGAATGAAACAAGAAGGACTTAATCGACAAATTAGGAAGTTACAAGATGTAACTTAAAGAAGGACTTAATGATTGAGAAGTTACAAGATGTAACTTAATGATGGACTTAATGATAATTAATAGCATTAATGACGGACTTAATGATAATTAATAGCATTAATGTGTTTGATTAGAATTCTTTGTAACGTCTTATGCTCTCTCCTTATATAAAGAGATGTAGACTCATAGGTTTTAATATCCATCATACATAGAACTCTCCCAATGAGAGTCTAGTTAGTTAGTTAGTATACCATAATTAGTTGGTGTAGCCCCATGTTATAGGTTGGGGTAAATAAGAATCGTTTGAATGAAAAACCTTGTTTGATAATATTGCTTTCTTATTATTCCGCTGCGTGTTCAATATTATCTGTAAAACGATCCTAGATGGGCTAAACGATTTTCAACACGAGTTCTTGGAGCGTGATGTGTCTAATGAAGAAATCAAGAAGGCTGTTTGGGATTGTGGCGGTGATCGAGCCCCGGGTCTGGATGGTTTCACATTTAAGTTTTTAAAACTTTTTAGGAGGTCATTCAAAATGATGTGGTGCGGTTCGTTCGAGAGTTTTTTCAATCGACGTGTTTCCCTAAAGGTTGAAACTCTTCTTTCATTGCTTTAATTCCTAAAGTCGGAGATGCAAAATTCTTGTCGGATTTTAGGCCTATTAGTTTAATTGGGTGCCAATATAAAATTATTGGTAAACTTTTAGCTAATAGGCTTAGTATGGTTATCGGAAATTGTGTGAGCTTTGAACAACCGGCTTTCATAAAAGGAAGGAACATCCTAGACGGTCCCTTAGTCTTGAACGAATGTATGGCATGGTACCGTAAGAGGAAAAAAGATCTTATGGTTTTCAAAGTTGATTTCGAGAAGGCATTTTATTCGTTGAGATGGGATTACCTTGATGCGATTGTGGAACAGCTAGGTTTCGGTAATAAATGACGTATGTGGATCGCTGGTTGCTTAAAGAATTCTAGGGCTTCTATCTTGGTTAACGGCTCTCCTACTTCTGAGTTTGAGTTGTCAAAGGGCCTTCATCAAGGTGATCCTATGTCTCCCTTCCTCTTCATTCTTGCTATGGAGGGATTACATGCCATGGTTTCGAAGGCAGTAAATATGGGGTTGTTCAAAGGCGCCTCCATTGGTCATAGCAGCATAAACGTTTCACATTTATTATACGCTGATGATGCTATTTTTGTAGGCGAGTGGTCTTATTCCAATGCTTATAATCTGATATGTCTTCTTTGGTGTTTTTATATGGTGTCTGGCCTGAAGATTAATGTGCATAAAAGCAAGCTTTTAGTTGTCAATGTTCCTGATGAAGAAGTTTCTAATATGGCTCTTGTCCTTGGTTGTGGGATCGCAAAGCTGCCAATGATGTATTTAGGAGTGCCTGTTAGATGCAACATGGGGCGATGTGACTAGTGGAAATGTATAGTTTAGAAGTTCGAATCAACGATGTCTCGATGGAAAGCTAAGCTTTTATCAGTTGGAGGGCGTTTATCTCTTATCAAGGCGGTCCTAGGTAACCTCCCAACATATTATATGTCGTTATATTGGATGCCTAAAACTGTGCAAAAACGCTTAGAATCCATGCGCAACATAGTTTTCTTAGGAGGTGATTTAGACGAAAAAAAGTTCACTTGGGTTAAATGGGAAACTTGTTTAGCTAGTAAAGCTATGGGTGGTCTTGGCATTGGAAGCATTTTTGCGTTAAACATTGCCTTGCTCTTCAAATGGGTTTGGCGGTTCCGTACTTGTTCCAATGGTCTGTGGGTTAATGTGATTAAAGGAATACATGGGATTGATGGAGGTATTAGGAGCACTAGGGCTGGGAAGTCGACACATAGCCCTTGGAATTGCATTGTTCAATTAGTTTCCAAGCTTAAAGCGAAAATCAATTTATTAGCTTTGTATGCTCGATCAGTTGGGGATGAGCACTCGATTAGTTTTTGGGAAGAAAGCTGGTGTGGGGGGCGTTCTTTAAAAGAAAAGTTTCCGCGTGTTTATGCCTTGGAAGTGAATAAATCATGCGTAGTTGCTCAACGTATAAACATTGAATACTGGCCTAGTGTGCTCATGAGATCTCCGAGAGGCGGGGCTGAGTCGAACCAACTCGACAAATTGTTGGAGGCCATTCGTAATGTGACCCTTTCTGTTTCTGTTGATGGCTGGAAATGGGAGTTGGACATGTCTGGCTTTACAGTTTCCTCCGCGCGATCCCATATAGACGAATACACTTTACTTGGTAGTTTCACGTCTACTAGATGGTTAAGATGTATTCCTATTAAAGTTAATATTTTCATTTGGAAGTTGAGGCTCGATAAACTTCCTACTTTGGCGAATATAGATAAAAAAGGCATTGATGTTGCTTCCCTTTTATGCCCCATTTGTAATGCTCATGTGGAGAATGTTGATCATCTCTTCTTCTCGTGTGGGATGGCACATGATTTATAGGGTCTTCTGGCTAGATGGTGTACGTTGGATATTCTGTAGGTCTCTAACATCATGGAATGGTTTTCTTGGTTAGATGTTGCTCATGTGTCGAAGCATGCTTTGACTATTCTTGAAGGGATCGCTTCTACAATGTTGTGGTCTATTTGGAACTTCCGCAATGATTGGATTTTTTCGATGACTAAACCTAAAAAGGCGAATATTCGGGATTACATTGTTCATCAATCTTTCTTGTGGATTTCATCTAGAAACCCAAAGTATAGATTTAGATAGCTATATTGGTTAAGAAACCCTATTGAAACTCATCCTTCTTTGTAATCTTTGGTTTGCTAACATTTGATAGCTTTTAATATATTGCCGCCGTTCAAAAAAAAATATATCAGTAATGTAATTCAATTCTATATGCAACTTCTTTTTATTTTACAAGCGTAATAGGGCCATTTTATTGTTATTGCCTAGGGCCACCAAAAATAACGGACGGCTCTGCAACACATCAATGATCCATAAAATATAAACTTGGTGAATCAAACACGTTAAAAAGCCATTTAGTTCATAACTATTCCCACTAAAACTCGCCGAATACAAACACTTATAAATTGAAATTTTAAGCTTGTGTTTTCTTGTTTGTTTGTGGACTTTGTTTCAACAAATCTTAGCACACCTAAAAGTGACAACTTTAACGTATGAAAGATTGAGGACAATGTTTTGAAAGTTAAAATACACGAAGAAAACACAACTCGGTTATGGCTTATTATGAACTCGCTTGTGAACAAACACGAAAACGCAGCTTTTTAAACCTATAAAAACTTGTTCAAACACACGAACACGTTTTTGAGGATTAAAGCATGGAAGATAAATGAATTCGTTTAAACCCTAGACGAACTCACTTATTTTCAAAAACTATACACGATCAGATTTTAACACAAAACGACCATAAACCCCCCACAGGAGCTATCATACCACTTATTGGAATCATGAAACACCTTTTGGGAGGTCAGGATTGATCAAACCAAACAAGAACACACATGGCTTTAGTGAAAGAAAGTAGAGAGATGGTGAAAAGAAAAAATGTGTATTGTTAAAGAAAGGAGAATGAATACAAAACTTAGGGCATTTTCAATGCACTGAATCAATTTGAGTTTAATACACTGCCACATCACTAACACATCATCAACTTCCACTATTGTACAAAACACTCACAATGCATCAAACTTTATAAAGTTTAATGGGTTTCCACATCAACTTAATATATTTGTAACATTATATAACTTTCTACTGGTTCCATACTTAAACTAGAAATAGTATACATATTTTATTTTAGAAAATAAGTGGGTGGAGAAAAGGGCCCACCATAAGAGTAAATAAACCATGTGTGTAGAGACAAACTCACATTTTACTAATGGTATCTGACAATGGTATTACATGGTGAGGTGGCGTTTAAAGATCCTATTGTACAATGCCACATCATTGCATTGTGGATGGCCTTATTGCTTGCCACATCCCTCATGAAGAGTAATGTGGGTATATATTGGCTTATCTCATCCTATCTATTACAATATATCAACAAAAACCATTGCATTATAGGCTAACTAGATAGCTAATCCAATTCACGTTAATAACGTTAGCTTTACAAAAACATAAAGCTAACAAGACTTATCTCTTAATATGTGTTTCTTCCAGCCAAAAAGGCTTGAAAGTCTGTTAATATCGACTAGGGTTTGAGTCTCCAAAGTTTCACACGAATTAATGAAAACAATGTGAAGTATATATAATAAAATAGGTTGTGATGGCGTCAACTTATGGTTGTGATGTTGTCACCTCGCAATGGACTTTATGGTTTGCTTCCATCAACTTCACCTTGACGTTGTCACTTTTGATATTGTGACGCCGTCCCAAAGGGATTGTGACGACGTGACTTAGGCCGTCTCCAGAACCTGATCCGTTACATACTTCTTCCAAAAATACATTTTCTTCGCACATTTACTGACAATGTCATGAACATGATCACAAATTCTAATTTTGTCTTTTCTCATTAGTTTTTGGCTAAATCGAGCCCAAGTCGCGTGTGATTCTTTCCGCAAGCATCCCAATTACCTAAACTCCAAAAATAAGCAATTTATTGCAATAAATGATTCAAAGTGTACAATTATAAAAGCTAAATGAGCCAAAAAAATGTTTAAATTATATCTAATCGAATATCCCTACAATTACGATTTGGTTTTTCTCAAGCAAATATGGTTTTCTACTATTAATTTGTAATGATTCATTCCTTTTTTTTAAAACGGCAACTTTTTCACAACATATACCACCTATCTCACAATAAATCCCACAAATACCAAAATTGAATGAAAATTTGAATTTAACAATCAAATAACAAATACATTAAATGTTTTGAGAATCCGAAACACGGTTAAATAGTTTTCTAAATTTTTTGGCCTTTTAAAACTTGTAAAACACTTTGTTTGAAACTTTTTAGTGAAGTGATCTAGA
>BQNB010210015.1:0-10300 GCA_026074375.1 Tanacetum coccineum
GATTTTATGAAGTTATATACGATTTTATGAAATCATATATGATTTATGAAATCATATATGATTTTATGAAATCATATATCATTCGTTGTACGAATCATATATGATTCGTCATACGAATCATATATGATTTTCGTAGACTGAAACAAAATTGAAAAAAGTTTGTCAGAATCACAAATCATATATGATTTTATGAAATCATATATGATCCGTTATACGAATCATATATGATTCGTTATACGAATCATATATGATTTTCACAATTCGTGACTGAAAAAAAAATCGAAAAAAAGTTCCTCGAAAGTGAATGATAAAAAAATACTCGTCGCGATGTTGTATTTTTTGTCGTGTGACGATTTATCGTTTGTAAGATATTTTATTTTTAAAAAAGAGGTGGAAAATGAGTTTTTTTATTTTTGATGAAAAAATGAGTGGCCATAATTGGTTCATTGGGTCTATAACATATGTTGGGTCTACATTGATCTTAACTTCAGTTGGGCTTATATGTTAGACTTGGTGAGATGCTGGGCCTAGGATTCTCACAATTGGTATCAGAGCCAAGTTGGGCCAGTAAACCTTGTACCGAAAGGAAGCGGGTAAAAAAGGCGGGGTATTCCGATGGTAAATGTCGGCGGTATGAAAAAGGTGGGATCGTAGCTATAGTTGAAGGGGAGGCCCATGGTGGTTTGGGTTTGAGGGGAGGATTGTTGGGTGTGCAAACCTATTCCCACATCGGTAGAATCATAATATCAAAGATAACATATAAGTTGGGTGGGCTACTCCTTCCATCACCAATTGGTTTTAGAATGGAACCTCAGTTGGGCTTATATGTTAGACTTGGTGAGATGCTGGGCCTAAGATTCTAACAAATTCAATAATAATCATATTCAAAGGACAAAGAATATTATACCAAACTCCAAGAGCAAATAATGGTGATTTTACAAGAATTTCCCAAGAACATTTATTGATATTCAAAGTAAAATCGGGAAACTATGAACAATTCGGTCACAATCGATTATAGATTCAAATAAACACTTCTATTATGCTTCTTTGAAGGATTAAAATCTGGAAATTGATGGTGGAGAGTGATGGTGGTGATGGTGGTTTGAAGGGGTGTTTGGATCCTTGGTTTGTCAAGCTAAGATCACAAAAAATCCCTCCTCTAAGTGTTATAAACGAACTAGAATGATTTGTGCGAGAGTGTGTAGAATGAGAGAGATAAGGAGGGTATTTATAGGCTGTTCGAGGGCCAAAGTGTGCCATACTTTTATAATTGTGCGCCACACTTAGTGTATTAATGTTGTCTTTATTTAATGCGTGACTTTTCAGTTCTGGTGGAAAAGTACGCCGTACTTTTTTACAAGTGCACCGCACATTTGGCCTTTCAGAACTTGGTCTTTCGCGTGGTTGTAGATAACTGAATTCTCTTCACGTGGCCGCTTGAATCAACTAAAACGGAGTTCGTATGACCGAGTTATGATCAAAAAAGTGAACAGGCCTCATCAGACAGAAAGTGCGTCGCACTTTGTACAAGTGCGGTGTACTTTGGGTGTTTGCAGTATATATGACTCTTTCTCAAAGTTGTAGAAAATTAAATTCCCTTTCCATGGCAGCTTGAATCAACTTAATCCGAGTTTTTATGCTTCAGTTATGGCCAAAACAGTGAACAGGTGTCGGGAAGCATTCAGTTTTAGTTCTTACTTCGTTTAAGCTTCAAATCTTCGTGTATTCTTTCGTTTTCTTCCACTACACATCACATGAACCTACAATAACAAATATATTCTATTCTATACCAATAGTTCATATGATTAACCAATATATAGGTATAAAAGCATAGATAACGCATATAGAAAAATGTATAATATGAGCGTTATCACCTTGTTTCTACTACTAATCACCCCTCATCTTTCAATAAAGTTTGTTCGTACTACATCCATAGACTGCAAAATATGCCCAATTTATATACATGTAATTTCATACACATATATAATATAAAACAATCAAATATAATAGACAATCAAACAACTACGTCAACGGCATACATATCTTCTTAGTCAAAAATCTTCTGTAGCAGCGATTCCAGAATACTCGAGCATAAGAATTAGCATGTCTCTAATATAACCGGATCGGATAACATCCACATGCATTTCCGCGCCAATAGCCGGAATCAGACTTCTACTACTGCACTTTTCACATTTTTTGGCGTGCATGTAGATAAACCATCTTCTAGCATTGTCAGGATCCTTAGCAAAGGAAAGGGTGTAGACAAGAAGAATTCCAGACAAAATGGACTAGTTATACAAAATTCGGTTCGGGTTGGGTCGGTTCTCGGTCCATTTGCTCACCCGCAGGCATCACACAAATCCAAAACAGAGGTAGACGAAGAGGATTCAGGCAGATACCATACAGATGCAGATTCATGCAGACAGCAGACCAATACAGTTTCAGGCATATAAAACCAGACAAATACAGGTGAAATCAGATGCAGAACCATGACGTAAACAGATGTAAAACCAAACTGATCAATGACAATCCATTACAACGAGATGCAAACCATGACGACCAGATTGAACTATAATCAATACATTAAACTAGTAAAACATAGACGAAAACCTAACTATTAAAACGGCCTAAACAAGTGACGTCGGGGGCCTATAAGCTTTTTTAAGCTACCGAGTGTGTGTGGTGTGGATGGGTTAGAGAGATCGAAAAGAACATATCGGATGAGTTGTTTGTGGTAAACTTTTTAAGTGATAGTTTACGTCAAATCTCTGGATGTGCCACAAAGATCCATTTTTGCATACCAATAAAATCTTGGTCATTCTAGTAAATGGTTGTGTATTAGTTCGTTTGGTAAACCAATAAAATCAGTTCATTCTAGTATATAAGGTATGAGTATTAACTATCATTTTGGTAATTTATTTTAAAAACCATACTTGTTATTTTCTAAGAGAAAACAATTTATTACACAAAAAATGGTAGCCTTATCCTCTAGAACAATATATCTCACCTCTTTACACCTAAACCAAAAAAACTAAGTAGAAAAACAGACATCAATTATGTTCAAACCATGTTCCAACCCGTTGTAAAGTGGAATGGCATTATCACTAATATGCAATTCCATGAAAAAAATAATATAATAAGTTAATTACTGAATCCCCGATATTCAATTTTTTTTTAGATAACGATATTAATATTTACCCATTACATCTCATTGGTGGCCTCAGTAGATACTCACCTTGATACACTTCTAAGTTCTTGCCAGAAGCCCAGATCATCTACATCGTTGCTTTGGAATCGCTAACTTTTTTCTTAGAATGAGACGGGCAGGGATGTCGGGTATAGTAGAAGCTGCACCCTACAATATTTAAGCTCCTTATGGACACTTTAATATAAAAACAAATTCCGGTTTTATGAGAACTTACAAGTAGGCCTAAAGAATCATTAGGATCAATATACTAAAAAATCATATTAGTAGGAGGGTGTCAAGGCGAAGCACACTTTTCCTTAGCAGGAAATAGAATAAATCTTGCACCATTGTCAAGGGAAAAGAGAAAGCAAACTAAAAGATTTCCGCCAAGCACTATAAAGTCCTTATGAATAAACAGAGAGACAAACTTGGTTTGGATAAGAAAGGATAGTATTATTGGTTGTTGTGAAAGGCTATTTATGTTTTTGGTGGGAATTTTTAAATGATAAAAAAAAATTAAAAAAATTAATAGCAGAAGAGAGAAGGTGACCAATGATTGAGGGAAAAATTCAAGGAAAAGATTTTGAAGAGTGTTAGATTTAGTATCCAATTTAGTCCAATAGTTAGATGGTTTAGTGTAAATTTAACTCTAATTATAGCCATAATTAAGGTTATTGGGTTTTCTCTAACGGCCCAAGGTCATCCTCCACCCATCTCTATAAAAGTAGGTGAGGGGGGAAAGGTTTCCATATAATGCTTTTTCCAACCTTTTTGTTCTCAATCCCTCATCACTATAAAAAGGGGAGTGAGTGAGGGTTTATTGAACTTCATTCTTTTTTTTACTCAATAAAACTTATAATAATGAGAGGTTATATTCTTGTGCAATCCTTTTCTTTAATGTCATACATAATCTGCTAGGGTGTGTTCGTCTTTATGATCGGAAAAATATTTCCACATTATAACCAGGTTATAGGGGTGATCGAATCCTACAGTGGGTATCAAAAGATCAGGTTCGCAGAGGTTCTCTGGTTAACTAGGATCGATCAAGAAGAGGTCCTTTGTTATTTGGTTTTTCTGAAAGGAAACAAGAGGGTTGTTATTCTGTTTGGCTACCCGGTTCTCGCCAAGACAAAAGTTCTTGGTGTTTAGGTTTTTTTTGACGTCAAGGATCAGCAGGGGTATCGACAGGTATAGGTTCTTGATTTCTTCGATTGTCCGCGTTCACGACAAGGTGTAGAAGACTTAAAGGAGTTATGGCACAAGGTAACTATTGTTTGATTCGGTTGTTGTGAGGTTTATATATCACAAGTTTATCAGAATAAACAAAGGTCGAGATAAGTCTAAGACTTATCGAGGTTCAAGGTACTTGGGTTACAAGAAATTGTTTTGCAAAAATATAAGTACATAGGGTTACTTCAAAAAGCGTAAGGAGTTTACTTTCTTATTCAAGGTTGTCGCTTTGTTAGACAGGATTATGCCCATGGTTTCAATCAATTATTTTTGAGTAAGAAAAGGGTTTTGTTTTTTGCAGGGTTTCTTGCTTGAATCAATTTCTAAGAAGGTTTATCTTAGGGTTATATCGATAAAGTAAGGTTTTTACAAACGGTTACTTTGCTAGATCATGCTTTATGAGTGAAGTAATTAACTCCACAGGGTTGTTAAATTCACAAAAGGTAAACGTTAGCAAAGGTTAAAAGAATGGCTATAATGAATACGGTTAAGACATTGAAAAGCTCGATGGGAATTATTGTATAAAAGCAGGATGTTCAAAGCAAGTTGGGTTCAAACAACTGGTTCCTGGTGTTGAAACAGGAGTCCATGGAGTACATGAATGATAAAACGTTTTAGGGGGGTTTGAGTGAAACTGTAGGGAGCCCAAGGGATCATGGAGTTGAGGTTTTTCAGGTTAGTAACGATGTTGTTGTCTAGTGGCTCAAAGACGTTGAGGGGATCCAAGCAACCTGAAGGAAACAAACATGGATTGCTTGGTAAAAGGAGGCAGAAAAAGGATATCAACTGGGTGGAAGAATCAAGACAAAGTAAATTTTCTTATTGGTTCCTTTGTAATCAGAGGTCTACGACAAACAATGTACGAAAGTGGGGTCGCCAAATATTTGGTTGTTGCCAGGGTTACAGCAGTCAGAATGGGTTTGGATATAAGGAGACGAACATGACACTTTGGCCTAAGGTACGTTGTTTTTCTATTTCAGTCTGGTCTGTCCAGAGGTCTTTTGGTAGAGGATACAACCATGTCTACATATCTATGAACAAGTCTCCATCATCAGCGATTGAAGATGCCTATACCTATAGATATGTTAGGGTTTTTTGGTTGGCTTGCTAGTATTAAGCAAGGGATGCTTGAACCGGTCAAGGTCAAGTGCATATTCCTAGGATACCGTAAAGGTATAGTGGGTAATAAGCTTTGGAGGTTAGATGACTTTACTTCTAAGGTAGTGCTTTACAGGAATATGGGTTTCTATGAAAGTGGAGAATACAAGAAAACTTTCATTGGTTCTAGTGTAGGTACGGGTTGAGTGCAGGTGTTGCAAGGAGTTGAGTATGAGGTGAAACCGCAGCTAGGATCATACATTTTAGAATGGAACCTCAGTTGGGCTTATATGTTAGACTTGATGAGATGCTGGGCCTACAAAATTGTTTGAGTTCATAATGTGTTTTATTCCTTCTTTGATTATGGAGTAGTAATCTTATGTTTGTTTGGGCGATATGTGATCTTGGATATGGAGCGTTTGGATATGTGTTTATTGAAATGGTTAAACATGATTTTCTAAGTGTAAAGGCCGAAAGGATACTTATAACCTCATGTTTTATCATTTCACTTATTATATTGGTTATAATAACTTATAAATGCCGAAAGGATTTGTTGTTATTAATAGATATATTCACTAGTTACACTTAAAGGCCGAAAGGATTTGTAACTCGTGATATCTTTATTCTCTAAACTTATAAACACTATCCTAAACACTTCATTGTCTTAGTGATCATTACCTAAACAAACATACTTTAATCATTTGCTTGAATCATCCTTTTATTGCTTTCTTTACAATATTTGATAAACGCAAGATTTGGTTAATTTGATCCGGGACAATCTTATTAACCTTAGCACCTTAATTATAAGGGTTTTTGGCTTTTAATAGCCATGTACTTTCTCAAATGTACCCATATGATACGTGTACTAAATTTATTGCCCATATCATACCCGAACTTTGCATTTCGTGTCAATATGGTACGTAAACTGAATTTTCCACCTGTTTAACAGGCTAAACGCTTACGTGGCATCCTAACACGTACCATATGAGTACATGTGAGAAAGTACGTGGCTATTTAAAGCCAAAAACCCTCATTTTAATTTTCACTTAATTTAAAAAAAATATTAACACGTCAGATTTTACCAAAAAAGTAACCGGTTTTACAAGTAGCCGGTAATAAATGTACCATATTAATACGAAATGTAAAGTTTATGTACCATATGGATAATAAATTTAGTACACGTACCATATGGGTACATTTGGAAAAGTACGTGGCTATTTAAAGCCAAAAACCCTAATTACAAACTGTGAAAACTTCAATTCTCTTGGGACGACCTGGACTTACCTAAGCTACACTATACACGAACGGGTATACTTCTCGAGTGTTGTGTTTTTAGTAAAAATCGGTATTTCTAGTATTATAAATTTAAAGCTTTTAAAACACATCATAAGGCAACTCTTCTTTTTGTTGTGACGGGAGAAGAGTTAAACAATGTTTATGATGATCTTAGAGCTTTTTGGTACTTCATTTGTTATGTTGATCATCTATATGTATATCATTTATGGATTGTATTCAATCTTATTAACTATATTATTAATATTTCGTCCGAACTAGTCTTAATTCAAGATATCCTCATTAATGTCACTCCATGTGTATGCCTGTTTGTATACACCGATTCACTAATGGTATATGTAGGTCTGCAATTCACAAGCAAGGAGGAGAATTGATATTATATGTCAGCCCAGTACGCCAGCAAGGGTATGTCGAAAAATGCTTTGCTGTAAGTAACTTTCACGCACAGGATAACTAATAACATGTTAAAAAAGAAGATTGGAGAAGATATTGAATACCGGTTTTTTTTCAGGCTGTTACAAATGAAAAGTGGTTCCCATATGCGTGTACCCCTATAGTACTTTGTTGTGGATACTGAACGTCAAGTAGTGAACAAGAAGAGCTGGCTTATTTGTGGAACAAATACGAAAGTCATGCTCCTTGTGAAACTAGGTATACATATTGTTCATTTATTTTGATTTTTTATTTTGTGGAAAAAATGTGACTACCAAAACTATTTTATTGCAGATATCATTCATGATCCTTAGATAAAGCAATATAGAATTCTACTTGTTTGGCCTGTTATGTTTTTACTTAGAATTATATCTTTTTCTTGACCCACTAGAGATAAAACATGACCCAAATCCATTACTATTTTAACGAGATTGATTTAAAATAGCTAAATTTCACAAATTTTCTTTTTATCAGGCGAGGCTGCTGGGTATACTGCTAAAGCATGTTTTGAATGTGCTCTTAAGTAAGATTTTCACACTTTTATCTTAATCTTTACCCTTACCGTACTTTATTATCATCAATAATCTCAGTTGAGTGATAAATGGCGGCCTGGGCTGGGCTGCGGTTGGGTTTGTTTCCAACTCTCTGGCACCACGCAATGTGTAGGGGGCATAGAGGACTGGCTCAGTAAGTATGAAACTTCTCGCACACCTAGAAATTACGCCCCAATTGTTAAGTAGATAAGATACCCAATCGAAATCCCCTTCCCTTTCCTTTGCTAAAAGCATGGTGCCACCATGTTATGTGTCAACCACCTGAACCGTGTATTATAATCTTTATGGGTTGTGTCCATGGAGCGGCCCATGGGTCAACGTTCAGTGGGTATAGATCTTAGAAGTTGGTTACTCCATTTAGCATTTGAATAAAATGAAGTGGGTATGTTTGACCGTGTATTAGGGTAGTCATGGGGTTGAATCTTTTGCATGGCATTAGAATAGGCAATAAATGAGGACGTGGGATAGCAGCATGTTGTATTTCCGTTATTTGTTTGTTAGTCTATAAATAGGTAGCATGAGTGATCAGTTTTTCCATATTAGTATAATACACAGAAAACCCAAAACATGTGAGCACATGAAAGTCAATATATCTTTAGTACAGTTGTGTGTTTCTTGTGGTGTAACCGAGGGTGAGGAAGGCTGATTACCAACAAACCGGGCAAGTTCGGACACCATTAAGGCAAATATACCAAAGTTGTGTCTCCATGCCTCACTACTCCCTGATTACTTACTGATAACACAAATTGCCGCATTCTAAAAAAAATCACGACATAACTTCATTCGCGTAAGTCCCCTGCTTCAAGCAGAGAATTGTACCTCTCGGCGTATCCCGTCAATTTGGCATGGTCCAACCAATGAGGTTGTGTTTGTATGTCACGTTCGCGCAATTCATATAATGTTTCCCCATCATGAATAGCGACTAAATAAGCGTCATGTTTTCTATAAAACCAACTAAAACGTTGACCAAGGACATGAAGATATGATCTTACGAACCCTCTATATCTTTTGTGATTAACCTTTCTCACAAAATTTTTGATAAACGTACGCCAATCTATGATACCTATATGGTAAACCATACACACAACCCGATCATCGAACTCAAATCCCCTATAGTGAAGTTACCTCTACGACCTTGGTGGGGAGGGGGCCGATAAAGATTATGAAATCTAATGTCCATATTTGATTCCAAATCTGACGTCAGATTTCATAATCTTTACCGCAACCCCCCTCACCACCAAGGTCGTGAAGGTAACTTCGCTGCAGGGGATTTGACAGACGCAGAAGACGATGATCGGGTTATGAGTATGGTTTACCATATAGGTCTCACTGATTGGCGTATGTTTATCAATGATTTTGTGAGAGAGGTTCATCACAAGAGATACAGAGTGTTCGTAAGATTATATATTCATGTGCTTGGTCAACGTTTTAGTTGGTTTACAGAAAATATGACGTTTATTTAGTCGCTATTCACGATGAGAAAACATTATACGAATTGGGCGAACATGACACACAACCATGACCTTGTTGGTTGGACCATGCCAAATTGACGGGATACGCTGAGACGTACAGTTCTTTGCCTGAAGGGGACTTACGGAACGGAGTTAAGTCGTGAAGTTTTTGAGAATGCGGCAATTCATGTTATCAGTAATCAGGGAGTGAGCGAGGCATAGAGACACAGCTTTTGGTATATTTTCCTTAATGGTTTCCAAACCTGCCCAGTCAGGTGGTTAACACATGTTGTGGGTCAGATAATGGATCATGGTGGCACCATGCTTCTAGCGGAGGAAGGGGAAGGGGATTTCGATTGGCTGCTTATCTACCTAACCATTGGGGCGTAATTTCTAGGTGTGCGAGAAGTTTCATACTTACTCAGCTAGTCCTATACGCCCCCTATACATTGCGTGGGGCTAGGGGAAACAAATTCAACCGCAGCCCAGGCCGCCATTTGGGTAAGACTTCATTATTATTTATATTATATTTCTATGAATTTGTGCCAGATAATGACAATTGGCCAATTGATGACGGTGTTTTTGGAGGTGGTGGTCCCAGAGGCGGTGGACCCGAAGGCCGCGGAGGTGGTGGTTCGTGAGGCGGCGGAGTTGGTGGTCGTGAGGTGGCGGAGGTGGTGGTCCGCGAGCCGGCAGAGGTGGTAGATATGGACTTAGAAGCGGTGGCAAAGGAGGGAAATTTGAGTGGGTATTTTTCTATATAAACTTTGAAATTTGCCAAAAATCAGCTACGGTTATAAATGCGGTCAGCGTTTGTCAACACCCCATCCGTTTTAGATCATTTTCTGAAAGCTTATAAATGAGAATATGTTAGATTGCCTATTCTAAAAATAGAGAATTTGATTTTGTAATTAATTTTTATGGAGTATTATATAAAAGATTTTGTAATTAATTTTTATTACATCAAAACAAGATTTACATAGTGGTAAAAGTCAGTGTTAAACAATCTTGTGATGACCACATTGTGCTTTGCGCCATTTGCCAGTGCCATCGTT
>BQNB010210018.1:0-10299 GCA_026074375.1 Tanacetum coccineum
GATCAAAGGAAACCTTTATTCAACAAAGGTTCGGACCTTTAATGACTATGTAACATTTCTCAAATTGATCAAATTGATCAAACAAGATGAAATTGTAAGCCAAGAATGAGACTTCTTCAGAGATAGGTTCAACAAGGTAGTAAAATGGTTCTATAATCACTACCTTGAGAGATCAATTCCTGGACCTATCCCTCCAACAATAAATGGAATTCAGATCCATTTATTTGATCTTTACAAACTAATAGAAGGATTGGGAGGATATCTGAGTGTGCACTTTTGTCAAGAATTTGACACAATTGGTGAAATTTTGGGACTGTCTAAGAGAAATGGAGAAGAGGTTAAAGAATGCTACTTGAAGTATTTGGATGTCTTTGTATCCTACTTTAAAACTGCAAGAGCACCTGAACAAGGATACAAGAATACCCTTGTTGAATCTGCATGGAAAGCAGAGAAAGACATAGATTGTCTTGGAACTCACCAATGGGACTTTGGTGAAAATGGTGCACCTATGACTAGGGCTGCAATCCTAAAAGGAAAGAAGACATTGGAGCATTTTGGTGTCAAACTAGAAGACACAACAGACAGTCAAGAAAGGCCAAACTTACCACACTCCACAAGAAGTCAGAACCTGCAAGGAATGTATTCAAGACCATCAACATGAAGGATGCTAGGAGAAGAAGGATCAAGCACCAGCAACACTAGTGATGACTTCACAATCATCACTTAAAGAATTATCAAGATTTGAAGGCTTATAATATTGGGAGGGAGACTGTTGGAAGACAAGATCATAAACCTTCATTATGTTATCACTTTATGTATGTTAAAACCTTAGTATATGTTTAGTTTTAAGTATGCAGACATGGTTTTGGGTCTGCAGGATTCTAATATGGGTCAAATGTAGTAATTCGACCCATTAAAAGTCAACTATGACAGTTAATATTGTTAAACTGTTATTTACAGTTATTTAGGGAAAAGGTATGACCTTTAGTGAACCATCACAATGGTTCATTGCATCTTTTCAGTTAGTATAAATAGATAGGATTCTGTATTATGTAAATTCAATTAAAAGTAAAAAAGGTTAGTGTTATATTTTATCTCTTTTACCCATTTACACTTACTACATCATACTATACCAAACACCCCTCTATTTATCAGACATGTCTAATCCGAGTTCCTACTCAAACAAATGGCCAAGGATTAATAAAACATGTTGGAACAAAATCCGATTTCCACAGGTCTTGATAATCTCCAGGATCATATAATGATCAAACAATCTTCATGTCAACATCAATCAGGAATAAAAAAGAAAGAACATGAAGAAGATGGGATGAACCCTTTAAATAATCTGATATAAAACTGAATACGGGTTGAATTGATGATTACAGAGACTTAATCTATATATAGTGAATGAAACGGTGTGAATGATGAAGAGATACACCGGTTCTTAAAAAGTAAACGTCCTATCTTTTCTAAACCCTATAACCTAAATAACCGTTGTATTTTCTTGATGGGTTTGCTAGCCTGTTGGCCCAAACCAGAAAATGTTGCTGGCTTTATTTTCTTTGGCGTCTAAGACATTAAACGGTCCAACAGTTCCCCCCTAATGTCGAGATGCCAAAATCTTCTTTCCTCAGTTTCTTTCTTGTGTTGATGATCTTATTTTCCTTTCTTTGTCCTTGATGCCTTCTTGTTTTTGATGTCTTCAATCTTTAAAATCTTAATGTCTTCAATCTTTAAAATCTTAATCTTTCTTCAATCTTTAAAATCTTAATCTTTCTTCTTCGATTCGACATATTTTCTTCTTCAATTGGCATCCATGGTTTTCGTCTTCTTTAAAAGAAAAAACGCAGGTTTGATTCTTGAATGATGGATGAACATGAATTGTGGTGTTGCTTGATTCCAACTGGCTCTGATGCCACATGTTGGAACAAAATCCGATTTCCACAGGTCTTGATAATCTCCAGGATCATATAATGATCAAACAATCGTCATGTCAACATCAATCAGGAATAAAAAAGAAAGAACAGGAAGAAGATGGGATGAACCCTTTAAATAATCTGATATAAAACTGAATAAGGGTTGAATTGATGATTACAGAGACCTAATCTATATATAGTGAATGAAACGGTGTGAATGATGAAGAGATACACCGGTTCTTAAAAAGTAAACGTCCTATCTTTTCTAAACCCTATAACCTAAATAACCGTTGTATTTTCTTGATGGGTTTGCTAGCCTGTTGGCCCAAACCAGAAAATGTTGCTGGCTTTATTTTCTTTAGCGTCTAAGACATTAAACGGTCCAACAGAAAGGAGGCATGAACAATGGTGAAGCAAAGATAGGTTTAAATGGTGGGATCCAAATTGGCACAAGAACGGAGCTCGTGACAGGTCCTATTTTGAGGAACAAAACACAAATAGTCAACTCAGTCTAGATGATTTGAAAATGCCGACAGGTATGCATATCCGTGTTTCCAACCAATCAGTCTAGATGATTTGAAAATGCCGACAGGTATGCATATCCGTGTTTCCAACCAAAGGCCCAATTAGTCACTCACACGATCATGTGATTAGAATCATTTATGCAAATGGGGAGTAGTAATAGTTATAGTGTAACTAATGTTGTGATATTAGTTTTCAAAGGTAGAATTCGAACCCATTTTTGCTATGTAGACTGGACTAACAATTATCTGTCAGTACCCAATTTTGCTTTGTCTGTTGGTTTAGTGACTTTCTTTCTGTTAGGAGCCACGGTAAGATTTTTGAACATGGGTGCAGATGCTGGAAATCACTATCCTTCTGAGTACATGTCATGAGCACACCTAAAACAACAATGAGGATGTGCTAGCTTAAAGGTCAATTCAGTAAGCTTTCTGATCAATGTTCTTCTTTTTATCATAGAAGGATAGTAAAATAATTTAGAACTCTCATTTTTGAACCAGTTGTATTATTTGCATCGTGAGATATTATAAACGAATAATAAAATAATCTATTGGGGACTATATATATTGGTAAGAAATGTGTTGTTAACCGATATCAGTTAAGATTATTGTTTTATCAAATGTTGCAAGTAGAAAAACTTTAAAAGTTTTGGGACACTGCCGTAAATTAGGCTAGGATAATACATCATTTAAAAGGTGCAAGGCATCTAAATATTGTTATTGGATAGAAAAACTTTATAACCTCCTGAATTATTTTAGTAAAAAAAAGATAGGTTTTTATCTGAATAATATATTTTCTATTCACATTTCAACATATGATTGGTAAAAAGAATCACCACTCCTGGAAAAAACATATTTCTGCCAAACTGGCCCGTTGATGCATGCAATTTTTTTTTTCCCAATTTGACCTATAATTGATCTATTCTCTAATTGTTATCAATTTAATGGTTATACTTCATGTTCTATGATTGTTAATCTGTATATTGGTCACATCATTTAGTTTATGTGTGTTATAATTGCCATTTTATGTTCTGTAGTAGTCCATCTGTGTATTTATTCTATAATATTTTTTATTTTGTAATTTGTTAATTGGCAACATTTTATTAATTAGTACAGTAAATAACAGGAAGATTCTTTTAGTGAATGTAATTATTGTGTGATTTAAGAATAAAAAAAACGACCCTTTACCCAAGTACCCAACTGCCCTTCTCACCCATTTTTTGCGACATCTATTCATATATATCTTTTTGATAACATGTTTTAAAGCTATTAAAATGGAAATGAAGGATACAATGATCACCATGAAAGAAGTGCAACAATGTTTTGATGAACTTGAGGTGACAATCAGAGTTAAAGTAAGCAGATAAAGTCACATGTACACACATTTTACTTGGTTTCTATCACATTATCAAGTGCACTAACTTCTTAGGGGGAATTTCATATATACCCAATGAAACTTCATAAATTACATATTTTTCCAAAACACAAGTTTTCAATGCATAATGTACAATGAAATTGAAGCATGTTTGGGGAAATATGTAAATATTAAAGTTTTTTTGGGATACATGTAAATGCCCCAACTTCTTAAATCATGGTCACCATCTTCGTTATTGCGTTTGGAACTGATGTGGTGGTTTAGTGGGTTGACATAGGGATAGATAGGGGGAGGGGTGGTGGGGGGGGGTTTATGTGGGGTGTTGGGGGTGGGGGGAGGGGGGTGTTGGGTGGTTTGGTGTTGGGGGGTGGGGGGGGGGGTTTTTGGGAGTTGTTTTGGTGGTTTTGGGTGTTTGGGTATAGGTTAGAGTGTATTGGTTGGGTTTTGGTATTAAAGTTTTGGGGGTGGTTGGGGGGTCTTTTTTTTTTTGGATGTGTTGGGGGTGGTCGGGGAAGGTTTGATTTTATTTCGTTTGGGTTTTTGGGGGGGGGTTTTTTTTTGGGGTTTATTTGTTGTGGTTTTGTTTTTTTGGGGGGGGGGGAGTTTTTTCTTTTTTTTTTATTGGTCTAGTTATTTTGTTGGGGGGGGGGGGGGGGTTTTATTGTGGGGGGTTGGGGGGGTGATTCTACTGGGGTAATTGGGGGTTGTTTCTTTTCTTTTGGGTGGGGGGTTTGAATGTTTTGTTTGGGGTTATTGTTGGCTATATTCTGGGAGTTGTTTGTGTGCGGGGGGTTTATTTTTGCTCACTAGTTTATTATTGTCTTTGCACCTCTGTGTTGTTTTCATATACCCCCCCCCCCCCCCTTAATAACTGTTATCTCACCCGTCTTTTCCTATCTAGCCGTTCCGCTTTGGGTAATGAGGTAGTGGGTATGAGAGATGTTGTATCGTTATATGTGTATGGGTGTTTTTGTCTTTTCAGCTTTTTCTCAGCCTCCAAAATGAATGCCAAAATATATCCTTACTAACCCACAGCCCAAAATAACTATACAATCATATCAATCCACCCTAAAGAGACCGACCAACAAATTATGTTCTATAATCTCGTAGACACCTCCCTCTAAAGTATGAGAAAAAAAAAACCATGCCGCTTTGAACCCACAAAAACGCAACCCACTTGCAACCTAGCACCGCCTAGCCGCACAATCCCAGACAGAAAACGCCAACCCCCTCAACAGACGCGGGGGGGGGGGGGTGGGGGGGGGGGGGGGGGGGTGTGGGGGTGGGGGGGGGGTTGGTTTTTTTATTGGTTTTTTTAGCTTAATATTTTTTTATTTAATTTTTAAAAATTTTTAAAATTAAAAATGCTCTCTGTTTTCAAGTTTTTGTTTTTATAATTTGACACATATATTTTTTATGTGTTTTTTTTCTTTATCAGATTTTTCCACCAAAATAATGCCAATTTTAGAAGTATTTAAACTTTTTAATTAAACATATATTCAAAAATAATAAAAAATTTGAAGCATCATCCCTAATAAGGAAAGATTCTTTTTTTTTAAATGCAAAAGTTCCTACTTTTCGTTTTCCCTTATTACAGTAAGTAAAATATATGGCTTTGAGGGTCGGTGTGCGTGCGTTACAAGAAAGGTATTATATTTTTAAATTCAAACTTTCTACCCTTTCGAGACATATCACAAACCCAAATCAACCTTCATAAATAGCTAAGTTTAAATTGCCACATGTAATATATGTAGTTATTCTAACCGCTGCAGGTGAACTAAAAGACTCTGTATATGTATGAGTTGTGAACTAAATTAATCCCGTGTAATAATACTGTGAATTGTGTGTTTGTTGTTTATTGTTTGTCGATTGATGTTATGTTATGAAATAGTTATCACTAATTAAATGTTGGTCTCCTTCGAATATTTCATGAGAGCTTAACTCACATGTTTTTTCAAAAATCAGAGAACATTATCTTTTATACAAAACTATATGTCAAATCTAATTAATGATTAAACTTGTGTCCAACTAAGAACTTTGTGATCCAAGGTAAATTTATTATGAGAGGGTCGGTCCTCTATTAATATTGTCGGATGTTTTTGGCAACATTTTGTGTGCGACTTTTTTTCTTAGTTTCACGTGAATATGTTTTACTCATTTGTGAAAACATATTGTGAAACTAATCAAAACATGACAAGCAGAAAAAGTCATTTAGAGCTCAACTTATGACAGGGTCATAACATATAACATTTTCTCATTATTCAAATAATACAAATTTTAAAAAAGTTAATATATAAATATATTTTGTATATAATTTGCTCTTAATTGACTAAAATGATTGTCAATCATAATCAATCAAGATCAATTATACAGCTAACAAATACAAAATTAAGTGAATTTGACTTATGGCAAAGCTATTTGCATGCATGATTATTATAATACGAATAAAAATAGCTTTTGTTTTATTTTATAATAATAGTCAATTAAAAAATTTGCACCTCATAAATTATTCTAATACTTCTCAACAACACTCATAAAATTAATATACATTATTTGTCAAATCCTGAATACCACCCAGGAAGACAGATACATAGTTTATCTATAAGAGAAGTATCATATATAGATTTCGCAGATAAGAGCAACAACACACAGATAGAGATAGATGAGGAAGAGAGTATAGAGAGCTGAGAGAGAGATAGAGTGTTGTATTTCGAGTAGAGAGAGAAGAGAGAGAGCAGTCGACACGCATATGTAGACATTTATAGAGATATCCCATATTGACAATAGATACATCTAGAGCAGTGAGAGCACGCGCGAGAGATCAGCACTCTCTCTACGCTGCTCACGTCTCTCTCTCACCTCCTCTCGGCGTGTTCAGATTAGGTGAGAGAAACTTGATGAGAAAATAGCTGGATAGTAGTGTGAAGTTCTAGTATTTGGTTGTTTTTATGTCAATTGTATATGCCTACGTGTATGTCGTTAATGTATATAATGAAGAGGTGTGTATTGACTGTTCTTACCGTATGAGAGATAATAGTCAGATGTAGTGACATGATTTCTATTTTTGGCGCTGGACGCACTGTGTGTTGCAGTTTCATTGTAGTCGCTGTTGTCGTAGAGTAGATTAGAACTTTATTTTGAAGTTTATGTAGTGGGTGTAGTTACGGTGATGATATATATACCTTAGATAGATAGACTGTAATGTTAAGTTGATACAGATATTAAGATAAACTAGAGAGAGCAAATATATACACACATTATAAATTATAATATATGTATATATTTATATTATATTATTATTAAATGTATATGATGCCCATAGTTAAGGCCTTGCCGTTTTTTTTCTTCCACAACACACAAACCAAATTTTTATTTCTTATAACTCACTCATTTCCCCACTTTCCCATACATGCAATATTGAGAAAAAAACCATCCAACTTCAAACCATCATCTCCTCCCTACCCCTTGTGGCTGCCGATTTTAAGCCACCACCACCACCATATTTACAAAATTATCCTACCCATTACTAGCATCACAACACCATCCTAAGATCCCTTGCAAAGTTTGGTGAGATTTCATGGAGTTTTGAAGAAGTTATGCCTTGTTTTCTTGTTGATTTCTAAAGCTTTTTGATTGGGGTTTTGAGAAGCAAGTATTACCATTATATTTGAGGGTTTAAAAGCATTTGAAATTTGGTTTTGGGGTGTGCATTGGTTCGAAATCAGCCCCATCAAGAGAAGGGTTATTCTTGTTATTTTCTTGTCTAAAAGTTGTTCTTAGTAAGGTTATTTCTTTCACCTTTGAGTTTTCTTTGACTTTGATCTATGTTTATGGATGATTAGATTCTATAAATGCATGTTTTTGTTTTGTCTTGAGGGTGTCTTTGAATATGGTGGCATTGTGTGGGGTTAAATGAGGATTAAAATGATAGTTAAATGAGTTTTGAAGCAAAGGGAGTTGACTGTTTGAAATCAGTAGCAAAAACGTGTAGTTTCTCATTTATTTTTGGCCTGGAGCCTTTGAATAAATTATGTGGTTGTATAGGTATATGTCCTAGCATGATGTGCGAGTTGGATGCCCAACCAATTCCTCCGGATGAGGGAGTTATGATCGTTTTACCAAAACGGGTCAAATCTGACCTAGTCATAGAAAATGAGGCATAAGCCTAAGTTTTTGTGTGAAACTTTTATAAAATAATCATGGCCTCAGTAGAGGACTCTTGTTAGAGTCACCACCATTTGGTTTCACTTAAAAATCTCTTGTCATTTTCAAAATGTGTCCGTTTCCGTAAGCCTTAAAATGTGTGACTTTTTACTATGGGACTGTTTGGACATCAGTAGAAAAACGTGGGCTATCTCAAACTTTTTGGCCTATGGCCTCCTGGGAAATTTAATAAATGGATATAATTATGTCTAATCTTCATGTGGCTAGTTGGATAGAGCCATATCTCCTCCGGATGAGTGAGATATGGCCGTTTTATGAAAACTACTCAAATCTGGTATGTTGTTTGGAAAACGTATTAAACACCAAATATTTTCACTAAAGACCTGAGTTTTTAAAGTATGGATCAGTAGTAGACACATAAGGTTACCACCTCCAATTTGCCTCACCTTCATTGCTATCATGGTTTAGGATTTATGGCCGTTTTCGTAAAGGGTAAAATTTTGGGAATAATCTGGTTTGAGTAGTCAGGGGTAAAATAGTCTTTTACTATGGTTCTGAAACTTTGTAGACGTCGAGCCTTACATTTTTAAAAACTAGATTCAAAGGGCTTTCCAGGAGTGAAAGCCTCATATTTAGAGCATTTGTGAAGCTAGGAGTAATGAGTCCATCAAGTTAAGTTAAAATCAGAAAACTGAGTTTACGTCTAGTCTTAAAATTTGAAAACCGTATAGTTCACCATGATATAATGAAAATTAAAAGCCAAAACTTAGTAGATGTTTATTTATCTATGAGACCAGATCACAAGTCACTTTGGGAGTAAAAATATTTTGGGAAACTAAGTCAAAATGATGACGAATCTACAAATAAACATTTTTAGTCTTGAAGCACAAAATTTTCTTAAGGGATTCCATAACACTAAACCATATGCAATCTTATTATTTCAATTGTATACATTTTCATTCATGAGTTGAGTATTTCATGATGGCGTCATAGTGACACACATGTTTTCATTCTAGGTCGTTGAGTTTCTGGTGTTTCGAGCTTCTCCTTGATTTTCCTTGATCATTTTCATTTCTTGCTATCGGTGAGTACATAGCCCCCTTTTTCCATGAATGTTGTTTTATAAATTGCGGGGTGAGATTACATGATTGGAACACAAGTGCCTATTTTATGAAATTGTATGCTATCATGAACAAATATGTTATTATTGCCTAAGTCCCTTTCTGCTAGTTGTTTGCCCCGGAAATCATGAACTGTTAGATCACATAAGTGAGCGCGAATGTTATGGGTGGATCCATCGGGACTGACTATCCCCGTCCGTCATGATTAAGGTTTGAATAGCCTGTGACGCATTTACATTTGAAATACTTGAGGTAGTTGCAGAATACCTTACATTAGGGGCTCATGAGTTAAGGTTTCAGTGTCATGTACTTAGTGCAATAATACTTGATTCCCCCCCCCCATGAAATTGCTAAATACTTGTGTTCCTGTTCCTATGATATTTACTTAAACCTATGTTATTCACTCAACTTTTTGTTGACGTTTTCTCATGTTTAATCTCAGGTAATAATGCTTAACTTTGAAGGTTGGAAGCCCGATGGATATCAAGTGAATACGCATTTTTGTGTTGTTTTAAAAATGGTGCTTGTTGGTCAAGTCATGGAACTTAAAAACTTTGTCGATGTCAGTCGTTGTTTAAACTTATGTCATGTATGGTACTTTAAATTGTGGGCCCGCGTATAACTCTGATGTTTTGTCAAGCACCTGTAATGTATGACTTTTAATGTCTTTGTTGTGACTTGTAATCCTAGAATCTTGTATGATGACGTGGCACCCCCTTGACCCATGACCCGATTATATTCCGCATTTTGGGGGTGTTACATACTTTGTCTGATTGATAAAAATACCCTTTGGGGACTGGTGGATCTGAAGTCCTAAAAAGAATTTTATCTCCCCAATTAAGGACATTTCAAATCTACTGTGCATTAATTTTTCTAATCGTTTTGAATATTTAGGATTTGTCGATCCAAAAATTATGTCATCGACGTAAATTTGCACAAGTATAATATCCTCCCCGTATTTTATCTTAAATAAAGTTGGGTCAATTGTACCTTTAGTAAAGCCTTTGGACATCAGGAAGTTTGATAGTTCATCGTACCAGACTCTTGGAACTTGCTTTAATCCATACAAAGCTTTCCTCAGTATGTAGACTTTTTCTGGATTATTTGGATCAACGAAACCTTCTGGCTGAGCAACATAAACCTCCTCCTTCAGTGGACCATTAAGAAATGCCGTTTTTACATCCATCTGATAGATTGGAAAG
>BQNB010210022.1:0-10299 GCA_026074375.1 Tanacetum coccineum
CTATTTTTTCACTAGCAGTACTAACTAAAGCTACCAGTACTAACTCCAAGTTAGTACTGTTAGTTTAAACTGTTAATACCGGTGAAATTTCCTTAGCTTTTTAGAGTAGATTAAACCATTTTCCTTTACTGTTTTTAGGAGTAAGCTTATTTAAGCTTATTTTTCTTTTCAAAGTATTTTCAATAATGTATCAGTTTGTAGCTTTCTAGCTTATTTGTCATTTTGGTTTATTCTAGTTGCTTATTCCTATTACTAAGTGCTTATTAAGGTTAGTGGAACTTTTGTTTTAGCTTGTTTGCTTATTTATTGTTTCTTTGAGTTTTGTTAGCCTAGCAGTACTAACTCCAAGTTAGTACTCAAGTTAATACTGTTAGTTAATACTAGCAGTACTAACCTTAAGCTAACAGTACTAACTCAAAGCTAGCAGTACTAACTCCAAGTTAGTACTGGTAGTTAATACTGTTAGTACTGTTGTTAGTACTGTTGTGTTTATCTCGTTTAATTTAGCTTAATTGCTTTTTGTATTTGCTTATTTAGAGTTAGTTTAGCTTATTTAATTTGTCTTAAGTTTATTTGAGCTTATTTGTGCCTTAGTAATAAAAGTTTTAAGCGTTTTTGCCTTTTCTAGTTTTGATTCTTGTTCCAGCTTATTTTCTTTGCTATTCTTATGTGCATTTGCTCATTAAGTTTAGTTCCCAATCACATCCTTGTTATATTCAAACATCAATCGTCAATCGTCTCTCGATTTTCCATCCATAGCCTCGTTGGGACATAACGACCCGGGAACACTCTATACTGCTTCCGGATTCATTGCTCTCGCGGATTCTGTCTCTTATCGTGTGTTGATATTTATCGGTACATAAGAAGGAGTCTAATCCCAGCGAGTCAGGGTCTAAGTTACAGTTCAGTAGTTCCCATCATCCCCAAACTGATAGGCAGACTGAAGTTGTCAATCGGAGCTTAGGAAATCTTTTGCACAATTTAATTAGGGACAATGCCAAACAATGGGATCTTATTCTTCCACAAGCTGAATTTGCCTATAACAGGTCGGTTAATCGCACCACAGGTAAGAGTCCTTTTGAAGTTGTGTATGGACGAAATCTGATTACACCTCTGGATTTGGTTCCTGTTCCAAAGGTGTGGCAGTTTAGTAAGGAAGGGGTTGACCAGTCTGAGCAGATTAAAGAGTTGCATCGGTCAGTTCAAGAATAGATTAATCGGCATAATGAACAATACAAGGAACATGCGGATAAGCGTCGCAAACAGGTTTTATATCGGGAGGGTGATCTAGTTTGGATTCATCTTCGTAAGGAGCATTTTTTGGCAGGGCACTTTGGGAAGTTAAAACCGCGAGGAGATGGTCCTTTTCGTGTTCGTAAAAAGATAAACGACAACGCGTACAAGGTCGAGCTTCCTGGTCATTATAATGTTTCTGACACTTTTAATGTTGCAGATTTGTCACCATATAAAGGAGATAGTGATGATGAGCCAGACTCGGGGTCGAGCCTTTTTTAAGAAGGGGAGGATGATGCATATGTGGTCAACGAGCGAGTCAACGTGACAAATACGCTTGGCGCTTATTTTTTGGCAACCAATTTTTGTGGCGGATTGGGCTGAAATTCGCATGGTCACTTGGAAACAACCCAATGGTCAAGACTCATTTATATGAGCCATGTCAGCTTTGGGCCTTTCGGGGTCGTTTTGGGCCTCAAAAGAGCGTTTTTTTCTATTTTTAGGCTTTATTTTGGACCTTTTTAATTATGTTTTGCATAAGATTTTGTTTCCTTTTATTCTAGAACTTATCCTCCCTTATAAGGATGTTCTTTAGGGTTGTCTAGGGCAACTTTTATTGGAGAAACCTACAAATTTATTAAGTAAGAGAATTTCTCGTCTTGAGAATTTCAGATTAGTTCTTGTGATTGTGTGGTTTGTTTTTTTATCAATCGACATTAAGTTCTATATATAAAATACAATATATGACACATTGTACCAAGCTTGTAGGATGCAGTGCCATATGTTGATATTGTCAGAGCTCCTAGAGTAGCTCTTGTGGTCACTGGTTAGATAAGTTCACACATGTCATTTAATCACGCACATTTCACCTCATTTTTAGGAGAAAATCTTTTCTTGTTTTTCTTTAATTTTTTATTATGCTTAGACGGAGATAACCCACGCCATAAATAGTTTCAACATAAGCTTCGCACATTAGAGGATCATCCACAGTTTCTTGAGGTGGGCGGTTTCTATCCAAACTATAAAAGCTTACATAGGGGGCATTTCGGTAAGCTTAAGTATGCTGAGTTATACATATCCCATGTGAAAAGGATGCTTTCATTCTCTTACCGAAACTCAAATCAGTAGTCCGTGACAACAATACCATTCACCACTTCTTCGATCACTTCTTTAGATTCTTTCAGCAAACCAATGCTTCTTTGCAGCTTTGTATTACACAATTTATGGTTTCTCCGGTTAAACTTTCTAGTGGCCCTTTCTTAGTCAGTCGTAACAAAAATATGCAACATTACTTCATTTGAGTGCTAGACTTTACTTACCGAAATTATCTATGATTGTAAAAAATGCTAAACGGACTGTTATTTGCAGCAACACGAACAATAATATAAGATTACCATTTTACATAAAACAAATAAATACAAACTTATACTCACAGTCTCGCAATGTTTGTCCAGTTTCTGATAAAAATCAAGCATTCTTCGAGTTATGTTACTCCCATCTATCCGGATGCAAGAAGAAAAGAAAATATTCAGTAACATGGTAATTTAGAATACGTATATCACATCAGCATTTAAAACAAACAATTTAAGAACTCGGTTACCTAAAAATTTGTTAGATAACTCACATTGCCATACAATGCTAGTATGTTTCTTGTAAAATTTATCAAATTTGACAGGGTGACAACGGTAATAGAGTAGACGGTTTCACGGTAATTAGTGCAAGTTAACACATAATTGAGTCAAAAGTTTCGATAAATAACTGAAAATACCTTTGACGTAGGCGACGTATGCCACAGCGCAAGACCTTATCATATATTCCCATAAGCAACCGGACACTCGAGAATATAGGCTTAAAAGTTTATTCTCTTGTGTGGACGCCACAGCCTGCAATAACATAAATAAAAGAAAATTCAATTTGAATTCCTAAAAAAACTTCAACTTTAATGAATTTAAGCCAAGGGTGTATCCATAATCATTTACGCATATATGATCCACCAAACACCCTTAAACATATACAAAACATAAATAGACTAAGTAATGGTGGTATGTCCAAAGCCTCCTGTTTGGATTGGTTAGTGTTAAAACAATTACATTTTGGGTTGTAAAACAACATATTTTGCATGTTAATATATTTTTAGCAATGGCTTCATGTAATTTAGTCACCATTTGACTTTTAAAAGTCAAATTTTGTAATTACCATTTTAAGTTTGCTTGTATTAGGGGTGTTTGTCTGGAACTGTATTTTTTATTTGCATACTTGGAACTGCATTTTCCTAGTTAAAGGATACATTTTACATTCAAATTTTAGAGACTGAACATTAATGGGGTGTTTGGATTAACAATTTTATAGTTTCCTAACAAAACTGGATTTGACACATATACCATAAGAAACTTACTTTATTGCATCAACAATCAAATTTTCCATCATCCGAATACAACAACTAGAAAAACACCATTCAAATTACTTAATTTGAATCCTAATGTAATCTAAAGAGATAAGTTAAAAGTCAAATCTGAATAGACATTTTTCATGTTCCCATTGACTCTTATTGTGCGCTTAATTTTGTCTACCACTTTGATTAGCCACTTACTGCTTTTTCTACTGTATTGCATTAATGCTTCTTGGTTTAATCTCATTTGATGTTCCTGTAAATAATGTTACTCAATTACATAATATCAAAAAACATGACATTTAGATCTATGTAATAATTCATTATCTTATTAGTTTACATACCTGTTAATCAGTAAAATTTCCACCTTTCCGCCACTATACTTTAGCCCTTTTTTCTTCTAACAAATTTATAATTTCTTCTTCGTCTAACACACCACTACCACCTACACCAGTGCCATCTCCTAAAACTATATCCTTAAGGAAAACTTTAACCACATTTATCGTTGTAATGTTAAGAGAATAGGGTGATTGTTTAGGAGAAAACATAGCTACATTTTTAAGTATCAAAGCTGCTCCCACAGTAATAGCATTTCTAAACCCTCCGTAAGTACTTTGTAATGAATTGTATCAGAAATTATACCTAAAGGATCTTTCAGTGTTACTGATAGATCACCTAAAGCATTTGGAGTATAAGACTTTACTACTGTAACAACCTTTGGAAGTTTCCCATTTTGGCAAAATGTCTTCATATTTCTAAAACAACCAGTCGTGATACCACCTTTCTACCAACAGCGCTAATCCCACGAAACTCGAGTAAATCAACATCCCCACCCACATTCCTGTAATCAGCTTCCTAATATAATCTTGTGTGGGAATTACACAATCCTGCCCACCTTTCATAATATATGTTGTTTTACGGATCTTTGCAACTTAAACAATACCCGCAGGACCTGATATTATCCTTATCGCCATTTCATCAAAATAATCAATTTCAGGTGTTTGAGTTGATGGGACTAGGTTTCGGATGGTGCGAATTGTGTCACGGGTCTGGTGTTCACGGTTGCAGGGACGTAGGGCGGCGGTAGGTCGGAGATCAGAGTCATCTATATCAAAATCATCGACATGTTCAAACTGATTCTTAGGTTGTGAATTCATGTTTACTGACCAAACCGGTGTTCACGGTTGTAGGGAAGAGGTGTTTGAATTTGAATGTAGATTTGACTATTGACTTTCTTAAAGAACCACACAAGAGGAGTAGACAAAAAGACCAAAATGCCCTTGGGCTAACGAAAAAACTAACAATCGTTTGGGAAAAAGGACCAATGGTGAGAATTTTGGGGACTATGAGGACTATAAACGGACGAAAATAGTAAATGTGTAAAAAAGTGAGAATTGGACACACTTTGAGGACCAATGGTGTACTTTACTCTTATTTATATCATAAAACTTGAAACGAAAATTATGAAATAATAAATATAAAGTTTAACAAAGTGGCAAAATTAAGGAACAAAAACTGATGAAAAAATGTATTGTGCTGTAAACAAGATAACAAAAGAGAATGTTTTTGCACTATTTGTCTGGGCCAAAAGATAATAATAGTTGTACCCTTCTATGTTATACTCTCTCATCCCAAATTAATAATGCATATTTTCTTTTTGAGATGTTTTAATATAATTGTTTCACTACTAAAAATAGATAAGAAAGTTTGAGTTAGTTTACTATATTACATTTGCTTGAAATTATTATTACAAACTTTAAAAAAGTCTTTAATTAAATATCTAAATGTAAAACTGTCATTCTGCTAAAAAAACAATAATAAATACATTATTCTTAAATTGGTATTTAATAATTTTAAAGCGCAAGGAGTACTAACATTCTCTAAACCGACAACTAAATAAATATGAAATAAACTAACAAAATCCTAGAATCACAATATAAGGAACATGTGAAAGCAATCATAATTACAATACTTTATCTTTGTTCATTCTCATTCTTTTTATTATTCTAGGGCCAAAAATGTCTTTTTTACTACCCTAAATTTGGCTAAACCGAAACTTCACTATCCCCAAAGTATAAAAGGTACATCTAGTACCCCTAAAATTAGTAATATGGTTCATCTACTACCCTAAACCTAATTAACTAAGTCACATGATTTTCACATGTGTTATCATCGTTAGTATTTAATTTACATAAAACAAATAAATAAAACTTATACTCAGTTTGTCCAGTTTCCCATAAAAATCAAGCATTCTCCGAGTTATGTTACTCCCATCTATCCTACTGCAAGAAGAAAAGAAAATATTCAGTAACATGGTAATTTAGAATAAGTATATCACATCAGCGTTCAAAACAAACAATTTAAGAACTCGGTTAGCCTAAAAAATTTGTTAGATAAGTCACATTTCCATACAATGCTAGTATGTTTCTTGTAAAATTTATCAAATTTGACAGGATGACAACGATAATAGAGTAGACGGTTTCACGGTAATTAGTGCAAGTTAACACATAATTGAGTCAAAAGTTTCGATAAATAACTAAAAATACCTATGGTGTAGACGATGTATGCAACAGCGCAAGGGCTTACCATATATCCCCATAAGCAACCAGACGCTCGAGAAAATAGGCTTAAAATTCATTCCCTTGTGTGGACGCCACAACCTGCAATAACATAAATAAAAGGAAGTTCAATTTGAATTCCTAAAAACTTCAACTTTAATGAATTTAAGCCAAGGGTGTATCCATACTCATTTACGCATATATGAGTCACCAAACACCCTTAAACAGATACAAAACATAAATAGACTAAGTAATGGTGGTATGTCCAAAGCCTCCTGTTTGGATTGGTTAGTGTTAAAACAATTACATTTTGGGTTGTAAAACAACATATTTTGCATGTTAATATATTTTTAGCAATGGCTTCATGTAATTTAGTCACCATTTGACTTTTAAAAGTCAAATCCAAATAGACACTCTTCATGTTCATCATTCGACTCTTGTTGTTGCCTTAATTTGTCCTCCCACTCTTGATTAGCCCTTACTTCTTCTTCTAATGTATGGATTAATACTTCTTGGTTTAATCTCATTTGATGTTCCTGTGAATAATGTTACACAATTACATAATGTCAAAAACATGACATTTAGATCTATGTAATAATTCATTATCTTATTAGTTTACATACCTGTTAATCAGTAAAATTTCCACCTTCCCGCCACTATACTTTAGCCTTTTTTTCTTCTAACAATTTTATAATTTCTTCTTCGTCTAACACACCACTACCACCTACACCAGTGCCATCTCCCAGAACTATATCCTTAAGGAAAACTTTAACCACATTTGTCATTGTAATGTTAAGATAATGGGGTGATTGTTTAGGAGAAAACATAGCTACATTTTTAAGTATCAAAGCTGCTCCCACAGTAATAGCATTTCCAAACCCTCCGTAAGTACTTTGTAATGAATTGCACCAGAAATTGTACCTGAAGGATCTTTCAGTGTTACTAATAGATCACCCAAAGCATTTAGAGTATAAGACTTTACTACTGTAACAACCTTTGGAAGTTTCCCATTTTGGCTTCATATTTCCAAAACAACCAGTCGTGATACCACCTTCATACTCAACCGCGCTAACCCACGGACCTCGAGTAAAATCAACATCCTCACCCACATCCTTAATCAGCTTCCCAATATAATCTTGTGTGGGCATTACACAATCCTGCCCACCTTCTATAATATCTGTTGTTTTACGGATCTTCGCAACTTAAACAATACCTGCGGGACCTGATATTATCCTTACCGCCATTTCATCAAAATAATCAATTTCAGGTGTTTGAGTTGATGGGACTAGGTTTCGGGTGGTGTAAATTGTGTCACGGGTCTGGTATTCGCGGTTGCAGGGACGTAAGGCGGCGGTTGGTCGGAGATCGGAGTCATCTATATCAAAATCATCGACATGTTCAAATTGATTCTTAGGTTGTGAATTCATGTTTACTGACCAAACTAGTGTTCACGGTTGCAGGGAAGAGGTGTTGAATTTGAATGTAGATTTGACTATTGACTTTCTTAAAGAACCACACAAGAAGAGTAGACAAAAAGACCAAAATGCCCTTGGGCTAACGAAAAAACTAACAATCGTTTGGGAAAAAGGACCAATGGTGAGAATTTTGGGGACTATGAGGACTATGAACAGACGAAAATAGTAAATGTGTAAAAAAGTAAGAATTGGACACACTTTGAGGACCAATGGTGTACTTTAGTCTTATTTATATCATAAAACTTGAAACGAAAATTATGAAACAATAAATATAAAGTTTAACAAGTGGCAAAATTAGGGAACAAAAACCGATGAAAAAATGTATTGTGTTGTAAACAAGATAACAAAAGAGAATGTTTTTTCACTATTTGTGTGGGCCAAAAGATAATAATAGTTGTACCCTTCTATGTTATACTCTCTCATCCCAAATTAATAATGCATATTTTCTTTTTGAGATGTTTTAATATAATTGTTAACTACTAAAAATAGATAAGAAAGTTTGAGTTAGTTTACTATATTACATTTGCTTGAAATTATTATTACAAACTTTAAAAAATACTTTAATTAAATATCTAAATGTAAAACTGTCATTCTGCTAAAAAAACAGTAATAAATACATTATTCTTAAATTGGTATTTAATAATTTTAAAGCGCAAGGAGTACTAACATTCTCTAAACCGACAACTAAATAAATATGAAATAAACTAACAAAATCCTATAATCACAATATAATGTACATGTGAAAGCAATCATAATACAATACTTTATAGGCCAAAATGTATTTTACTACCTTGAATTTGGCTAACCGGAACTCCTACTACCCCAAAGTATAAAAGGTACATCATAGTATCTCAAAATTGGTAATATGGTTCATCTAGTACCCTAACCCTAATTAACTAAGTCACATGATTTTCACATGTGTTATCATCGTTAGTATTTAACAAAAGTTTTTGGGATGCTAACTAGGGTCACGTGACCTTACCTTTCCACTTTCCTTTAATGTACAGGGTTTTTTTCCTACAAAAATTCTCACCCATGTCAACACATTAACTTTTAAAAAAATTTGTTAGGATTCTTGATTTGATGAGACAAAGTGAATAAAAGAATGAAACAAAAGGACTTAAACACAAAGCTAGAATTCTTTAAAAGATGGAAGATTTTGAAGAATCTAGAAGATCTCCTTATTCAGATAGAAGATAACAGAAGATATTCCTTAATGTTTAAATGATTTAGTTGTCTAATTTTAATCTTTCTTTGTAAGTCTTGGACTCCTTATGTTATAAAAAAAAGGTCCCAGGCGTGTAGTTTTAAGTGTGTCAAGATGAAAACACCTAAATGTGTGTGTGTGTGTGTGTGTATTCCAGGCGTGAGATGTAGACGCCATGTGTAGTATTAGCCTCAAGGTCAAGGTAACTTGATCCTGTTACAGTTCATTGATGTAACCGTATTATTCTGATCAAATAATATTGAGGCTTGGAGTGTTATATGGTAAAACCTTGTTCATAACATTGTTCTTTATGTTTTAATTCCGCTATGCAAAATATGTTATCAATGTTATTAATCCTAGATATAAGTTCTAAACAAACTTGAGCTAAACGATCCTATCAGGTGGTATCAGAGCCACGGGGCTCTTGATCTAGGATCAACAAGGTGTTTTTGATGTCGAATTTATGAAGAAGGTGACATTTTTTTGTTTTGGTTTTTATTGGTGTAATTAGGGTTTTTGGAAACCCTAATTTAATAAAAACAGGAATTGTGAGGTACATGTAAATGACATCATGGAAGAGCAGCAAGTTTTTCTTGGTTTGATATCAAGGTTGTACTACACTCCAGACGATGTTATATGAAGTCCTATGTTAGGGCTTATTCCTTGTCGTGGTACAACCACATTTGAATGACGATCTAAAATATTTTTTTACTAGTTTTGGTGAGTCGATCTTTTGATCGGTGATGAACCCTAGTAGGAATGATTGAGCTTAACACTGATTCATGATCGTTTCCAAGAATGTGTAAAAGCAGCAGGGTATAATGGTAGGGTTTTTGTAAAAACCCTAATTCGAATCAAGCATTCACGATCTTCACAGGTTTTAAAAAGTTCTTTAGGGTTTCATTTTTGTATGCAAACCCTAGAGAATATGAACTTTTTGGATATCAAGGTTAGCAACATGGTTCATTGAAGTTGCTAATGGTTTGGTAACCTGCTGAAGTAATGGAATGGCTGAAGTAATTCTACTACTTTGCATATTATTATTGATATCGTGATATACTGATGATATTGGTAATACTTGCAAGTCTACTTCTCTTGGTTTAAAGTAACCCTACTGATGGTATGTAAAGAACTCGACTGTGGTTACTTCTTATGGTCGAGTAAGGTTACTGGTACTTGAGGTTACTTTAGTATACGGTGATCATATGTAGGATGGGAAAAAGGAGACTATTTAGTACTGCCTGTCGAGATTACTACTATTGGTATGGAAAGTTAGTACTGGTCTTTCAAAAGCAGTTACTACTGCTATAATCTCGAACAACGGTGTTTGTTCATCCTGCCATGAGAAGATGGTTTGTACTGCCAATAAGAACTTACTACTGTTCAGACATTATAAATAAAGTAAGTTAATACTGGTTGAATATTTTAGTACTGCTT
>BQNB010210023.1:0-10299 GCA_026074375.1 Tanacetum coccineum
ATTACAATTCTCTCTAATTACACCGAATTACAGTGAACCAAACAATCTCTTAGAGTCTCCACAATGGACCAGATGGTCAAAAGATTTTTACTATTCTAAAAAGCCTTTTGAAAGGCTTTTTTGCGTTGCAACAAAAGCTTTTTGAAAAGCTTTTTCACAAGACTTGATAAACCTCAAGTATTTCTTCAAAGCTTTTAGTCATTAAAGTGTTGTATATTAAATGCATTAAATGTTGGGAAACATGTATACTTTTAATAATATAAATCGAATTACAGTAAATAAATAAATTAACAGAAAGTAATTAACAGAAAATTAAAGCAGTAAAAGATGTAGAACAAGGCTCGTGTTTAACACGATTTCCTTAAAACAGATTCGCCGTCTGTTTCCCAGGGTATAACGTCTAAAGCTGTTGTACAGTCGGACCTGACAAACTTGCCTGAAAAATTACAGAAAAGCTCGTGTGTTTCTGATCGAATACTGTTGGAAAATGTCTGTAAAAGAAGTTGTTACGTATGGTAAAGGAGTTGTGTTTTTCTGTGTATCAAACTGAATGAGGAGAGGCTTTATTTATAGCCTAAACCTATCTTGGTCACCAAGCCAAAATAGCTGCTAAAAATCAGCCGATTTAAATCTTCCATATATATCTAAAACTTGATCACAAAGTTTTAGATAAACTCTGTAATATTAAATATATAGAATATTCTGGAAACCTTATCAAAAAAAGAAACGAAATCAGCAGCAAAAAGATACGCGCACGAAATCAGCATCGGAGCTGCATTCATGTCCACAGGTCGCGCGGGCTCGCATGAGTTCAGTAGCTTCGAACCCATTTTGGTCTAGAAATCCCATTTTCTGTTACCCCCCCCCCCCCCCCTCGTCGCCCGCGCGCATGTAGGTGTGGGAGCATAAACCAACAAAGAGATTTGAAGGCCAATACCAAGATTTCAATATAAACACATCTCCATTTCCCTTTTTGGGCGATGTGGGATGTTTTATGTTTTCCAAATTTTGTAATTCACATGTTCCACTTTGAGACACGATATCTCATTCATTTCAACTCCGTTTTGGACATACTGTAGTCGTTGCGAACGCTCTCTTCAAGGAGAAGCAAGGTACCAACCACACACAATCTATATTACATTTAATTAATTTATATATTGTCCAAAGTTTGCAAAAAATTATTTTGCAAAAATCATTTTTCCAACATTAAATGCATCAAGTCTTTCAAGACTTGATGCATTGTAGATGCTCTTATGACTTTATGTGATAAAAGTGCGTAGCTTATCGGTTACTACTTTCGAATTAAAATGAGCATCAACATTGTCATTTTGAGTCTCCACGAAATAAGAGATGTTTATTTTTTTTTGTAAAATTGGTATAGAACAATACATTATGAATCACCCACCAGCCACTCCTTGGTGGTCTTTTATGTATTATTGAAATCAATATTACAAAGACGACAAGTTATCCAACACGAGTTCTGCGGTACAAATTCAATGAAAAACTGTGATAGATTCCCCTTCAAAAGGATATATCACTTATACAAAACCCTCTCCACCCGTAACCCCCAACCGACTTCCCCACTCACATTTTACAGATTATCAATCCTACCAATCCTATACTGATCAAGAAGATTAGACTAAAACCAAACCAAGAAACTGTTATAAACTTGAGAGAGAAAAGGGGAAGATATGATGTAGGTGTGAATTCTTTTCAAGTTATGGCAAACCTTAGCTGGAAAGAAGCTTATATACTGCACATTTTAACATCAGTCCCTTCATAAGAAACATACCACTTCCTGCACTAATCTTTAGATTATAGATTGAGAAAATATTACTTTAAACCCTGAACTACCATAAGCTTAGCCAATAAGACAACCAAAAACTTTGAATCAACCTCCCTCATAGCTTATGCTCTAAAGAATTTATCATACACAGTTTTTTTGTCAAAGCTTAGTTGAAAAAGCCAGAGCCTTAGTTAAATATCAGCAAGTGCAGAGGCTATGTTTAGATTCAACTTGTACAGTCTTAATCATCCCAGTGAAACTTTACTCTAATAAGTGCACATGATATTATTCAAGTGCTTGGTTTTCTCATGCATAATTGGATTTGCTGCAATTTGTATTGTAGACTTATTGTCACAATACAGATTAGCAGGAATCAAGTTATTTAATCCAAAATCCTGCAACACTTTAACTACCCACATAATTTCACAAGTGGTAGAGGTCATGCACCTATACTCTGCTTCAGCAGAGGACTTAGAAAGAGTAGCTTGTCTTTTACTGTTCCTAAAGATAAGATTACAATTAAAAAAACACAATATCCTGAAACATATTTTCTAGTGGCAGGACATTTTACCCAGTCAGAATCAGAGAAAGCAGTTATTAAACAACCACTTTTTTTGGAAAAATTCACCCCAAGACCTGGTGCAAGTTTTATTATACGTATAGCACCTTATAAGCAATTTCAAAATAGAGATTTTAGGGTGCATGTGTATGGTGACTTAAATATTATCAGATACAGTTTCCTTATGACCCCAGATTAATATTTAGGTAAAGAGTACAACAAGCTGATAGGCAAAAGCCTAACTCATGCAGTAATTTCTAAACAGTACTTCCTTTGGTTCAAACACAACCCAAAATCAGTTTTTAAAACTTCAATTTCCAAAAAATACTTTAATTCACCCAAATCTTTGATTTTAAACTTGTTACTCAAAAACTTTTTGAAACTTTCAATTTCTTTAACATCACTTCCAGTTATGACCAAATCATCCACATAAACCAAAAGATACAGGAAAGTGTATCATTTTATTTATTCTGACATAAAAGGAGAATGTTCATTTTGTAATTGAACTATAACCCAGCTTCAAGCAAGGCTTCAGACAACTTCTGATTTCATTGTTAGGAGCCTGTCTTTAGCACATACAATGATTTTTTCTCAGTTACAATAACTTTTGTTTCATTATTATTAAATAAAACTCTGGGAGGGAGGAAGACATTTAAACATCTTTTAAATCCCCATAGTAGAAAAGCATTATTTTACTTCCATTTGATAAATCTTTAGTCCTTTGGGACGCAAGATTGACATATCCATCTAACAGTGGTCTAGCGTAACAGAACAGGATAAAAAGGTCACTTCATTAGGACTTAGTATTATATTTTTAAATACCAACTTAGGGAACAATAGGTTGTTTATTTAAGGTAGATTAGTTATATCCTAAGTTTTATTCTCATATAAGGCATTCATTTCCTCATTCATAGCGTTGACCCAGTTAATATCTTTCACGGCTTCTTCATAAGAAAAAGGTTCATGGCCTTTATTTAAATTAAGAAATGAAACCCTAATTATCCGGACTCAAAAGGAATGATCTTGCTCATACTTATTCAACCCATATTTCACTTTAGTATCAAGCACAAATTCATTTAACCTAGCAGGCAATTTAAAAGTTCTTTGAGACCTTTTAGGACCATCTTCAATCAGTTACCAGTGTGGCAAATATTTTGAATATAAAACATGAACCTCATCAGTTAAACCAACATTGCCCTCAGAATTATTGTTTTCATCTAAAGGAGTTGCAGAGTTGTCCTCATCATTTCTAGGTTGCTCTAAAATAGAACCCTGCTCTAGATGATGAAGTCTACCATATCTACCAAATGAATCTTCCTCATCATCATTAGGTATTAATGGAAATTTTTATGTGTGCTTCTGACTCCTAACCTGATCAAAAAAGTTTTGGTTGAATATCAAGTTTCTTCTTTCAAAGACTAATCATTATTATTCATTTTAAAAGGAAAAACAGTCTCATAAAATTTTACATCCCTGGAATACAAAATACTTCTATTTTCAAGACTAAAAAGTTTATATGCTTTCTTAGCACTAGCATACCCAACAAGAACATACTTTTTAGACCTTTCAGAAAACTTATCAGACCCTTTGACCACAACAGCAAAACACAAACAACCAAAACTCTTTAGATGAGAAAGATTTGGTTCCTTACCATATACTAATGAAAAAGGAGATTTGACATTCAAAACTAAGGAAGGAAGCCTGTTAATCAAGTAAGTAGCAGTTAAAACACATTCAATCCAAAAACTAAAAGGAATCCCTCCCTGAAACATAAGACTCCTTGCTACATTGAGCAAGTGTCTATGTTTCCTCTCAGCAATTACATACTGCTCAGGGGTTTAAGCACAAGATGTTTGAGATATAATTACTATGGTTGTGTAAAAATAAATCGATTCATTTTCAATATATTTACTCAAATTTAGTACACATTATCAGATCTTATCAACTTGTAATTTTCTTTTCAAAGAGTCAAATTAATGATATAAAATTAACAACATATAATACGTCACCTACTCTTGTGGATTTAAGCACAAGACACCCAAACAGGACCTACTATATGTCATCAATAATGGTAAAAAATACTTGAATACCCTCCCTGCTAACTACTCTAGTAGGACCCCCAAACATTCAAATGAATTGAGCGCAACATAAAACTATAGACTTATGGAATCTTATAGAAAAGCATCTCTAGTTTGTTTTGCCTTTATGGCAAAAACTTCACAAGGACTATTGTGATCAATATTAGATAGGTTTAAAGAATCTTTAAGCAATTTTAACACCTGATTAGCAGGGTGACCCAACCTATTATGCCATACTTCCTTAGACACATAGCAGACAAAAACTTACTTTGATGACTAACAACAAACTTATCATAATCAACATCAAACAAATAGAGACCAGCAGACTAACTACCAGTCCCCGAAACTATCCTTTTTCAAATCTTGGATTAAACACTTAGTTTCATTAAAACAAACACTCAAGTTGCTATGTTTTATCAATTTGTGCATAGATAAAAGGGTAACACGGTATTCAGGATATAGACGAACATACTTTTAAACAGAAAGACATTATCGTTAGTATACGGGTGCATCCAATATGAGTTTTTAGCCAAAGTACCTTTGGGATGACCAACGGTAAGATTTAAATCAAAAACATATACCACATGTATCATATTTTTAATATTGTTTATCATATGTTGATTAGCCCTGTAGTCAATTATCCACCCAAAGTGATAACTGGCTCCTTTTAAAGTAACATTAGCACAAAATAACTTATAGAAATGCTGATTAAAAACACATTACAGTTAAAAAAAAGGGCAAACACTACTACCTGCCACATTGGCATGAGAAGTAGAGCCAGACTTATCATTTAGAAGGTTCATAAGTTTCAAGAACTTCTCATTAGTAAAAGATAAAGTACCAGTAGGTGTTTTAAGTTTGTTGTTACCCATAGAATTTCCCTTTGAATCAGCATTTTTTGTTCTGTTGTTATTAAAATTTCCATTAATTTTCAAATTAGGATTTCTTTTAAAACTAGTTGGGTAACCAATAATCTCAAAACACATTTTAATAGTAGGCCCTTTCAAACCATAATTCTTACATATCAAGTTGTTTTTAATTTCTCATATTCCCCTTGGTGTTACTTGTTATATGATTATACCCTTAGTTCCATTGGAATTGCTGTTTATTTCTTTCTAACCATCATTGGTTTCTAGATTCAGACACAGAAGCTTGAGGGCTTATCTCGTTTTTGTATACTTAATTAAAAAGGGTAATATAATGTAGGAGGAGGAGTGGAGTGTACGATGATTATGAGATTGTAGTGTGTCCTCTCTTGCAACAAATCACAAAGGCATACCTTGGAACCGGCAGGAATGATTTCCCTAGTAAAAGACTGCTCCTTAAGGGTGATAGATATCATCAACGGGCCTAAGAAACTTCATGAGCTTCAAAGTGCTTACCATGTTCTATCAGCTCAGCCATAGACTCACAAAATTCACACAATCAGAGGAAACTTAGTCAAGCTATCAAATTTATCCAAAGAGAATTCACAATTTATGGTAATATTAAAAAAACAGGTAAACCACCTTAGTTTAAAACTATTTATTTTTTACAACAGTTTATAACAAATGAGCCATCAATGTCTTATCTCATAGGTTTTTGCTCAATTCTTTCCCATAAAACGTTCATGCATTATCAAAGAAAACATGACCCAAATAAACATCTTGAGACAAAGAACTTAAGATCCAATTAAGAACAACAGCATTACATTTGTTCCATTGTTCTAGCAATGGGGCACTAGCAAGATAAGTAGCTCTAACACAAGTTCCATTATTAAAATCTCCATTTATGTTTAATCTGTAAGGTTAATTTCATAGCACTAGCCCAAATTCTATAATTCCCAACCCCAGTTAATTTCACAAAAACAATGGAAGCACAATTAGAATTTTAGTTTGAAGATGCTTGGGATCGCAGATCCAAAAGAACAATATAAATAGCCATAATAAAGCAGACAATAACAAGAACAAATCACGAAAGCAAAAGACCAGAAACACAGAGACACAAAATATAAACCAACAAATAGCATGCAAAACAAACAGAACAAGAAAACTGACAAATCACTAGCAGAAAAACTTACCATTCTAAACAGAAACCACCAACCATGTTGCAACTCCACAAATAAGCCCGAAAACTATCTTCAACGACTTAGATCTCATAACAAAACTAAAGAACAAGAAATTAACTCTACACTCACACCCAAGATCCACAAACCTTGAGCCTGATGGACTAAAATTGGCCAGAGCAGGTATTCATACCACTTTCAGTGGCAAATCAGGATTAGCCGAATCCGTTTGCACCCATAGACACAAGATTGTATCTCTTCAAGGAAAAAAAATAAACTTATTGTGACTATTAAACGACAGCGAAAGATGACTGATAACTAGATTCCACTTTAGTCTATGAAAATCAGCTGAAAATCCCTCAATCACCCTAAATTTACTTTGTCGAGGAATGAATGAAACCACGGTATACCCAGATTAGATCACAAAATCCAAGATCAGAAAACCTCAAATTGAAATTTAGGGTTTCTTGAAGATTCAAACCACAAATGATCAATAACACCGTTTAATCAACGAGTTAACCAAGTCTGAAGAAGAGACCTCTTAAAAAAACAAGATATATTCAAGTAACCCTAAAAATATTATACTCGGTTCCTCAAGAAAAAACCCTACATTCATTCGATCCTCCAAGTTAATCCAAGAAGATCATCCAAAGGTGAGCCGAGCTGGCTTTGATCCTATAAAAAATGGTACTAGAACAAATACATTATGATTCAACCAGCACAACCACCCCTGGTGAATCTTTATTATTATTAAATCAAGATTACAAAGAAGACAAGTCCTCAACACGAGTTCTTGCTAGTACAAATATAATGAAACACATGATAGTCCCCTTCAGAAGGATCCTATCACTCTATATAAACTCACACTTACAGATTATAAATCCTAAACTAAATTATACTGATCAAGAAGATCAAACTAAAACCAAACCAAGAAACTGTTATAAACTTGAGAGAGAAAAGAGGAAGATATGATGTAGGGTGAATTCTTTTCACAGGTTATGGCAAAACCCTAGCTGGAAAGAAGCTTATATACTGCACATTTTCACATCAGACCCTGCACAAAGAAACTTAACACTTCATGCACAATCTTTAGATTAGAATAGAAAATATTACATATAAACCCCTGAACTACCATAATCTTGCCAAAGACAACCAATACTTTGAACAATTTTTCTTTAAACCAATCAAAGCATATTTTAACGGATACAAGTAATATTTCTTCAAGAGGGCTTAATCGGCAGACAAACTCTAACTACATGTTTCTCTTCAATTTTGAGTACCGACTAACCTTTCACCAACCCCAAGAGTGAGGACCTAACACCGGACAATGGGTACGTATTTCTATGAGCTTTATCAGGAGTTGAGATTAAATTTATGATGTCATGATCCTGTAGAGAGTGGGAAAATCTTTCTAAAAAGTTTAAAAAGTATTACTAGCTTAACACGTGTCTTTTTTTTCTCTTAATAATTTTAGAGCCGCTTTATCTTTTCTTATTTTCTTTGATAACTTAGCCAAATCTTTACCCTAATTTTAGTTGGAAAAATCAATTAAAATAAGTAAACTAGGTTTCGACGCCTATTCATTTTCATCATATATTCCTTCAATCGCTACAAATTATAACTTTTTAGAAAGAACTTGAATTTCATCTAAATTAGGGTTTATTCGATTTGAGGTAAGATGAAATTACTATAACAAGTCTTAAACAACAACCCTAAAATTATCATTAATTATTTATCTTTGATGCTTTTCTAAAAAAATTTCTCATAAATATTTAAAGAAATACCGGGTTTATTAAAAAACAATCAGAAGGGTGTGATTTGATTTGAAATTGTTTCAATTAACGAATTTTGGTGGATGTTATAGATCTTAATGTGTTCATTATAATATTAGCTTCAATATTTTATTAAAAAATAAAAATTATGATAAGCATATCTTTGAATATGCAACTGTTGTTCTATTAGTAGGCCCCATTATATTTGTATATTGTTAAAGTCAATACTGTATTATTTGTAAGGGCTTGGCCCATACATAGTTAAACCCTAATGTTGTACGCCTATTTATTCTTTGTATGTTAACAAGCAAGATTACCCGCGCGTTGCTGCGGGCGTTAATTTTTCGCTCGTTGTTGTGGGCATTATTTGTTTTTTTTTTCGGGTCTCATGTTTAGATAGTGTGTTTTTGTTCTTTATTATTAATGACAATCGTGCGTTTTTTTTTGCCTCGGCTTTGAATGTCGTAAATAGTTAGAAGAAATATTAAGTGATGTATCACCTTAATTTTTTTTTTCTTATTTTTTGGCCAAAAAAGGGGAGGGGGATTACTAATGTTTTTTTTTTGGCCTGTTATATGATACAGTAACCTAGAAAACCTCATTGAGGACGACGGTTGGTACTGTAGCCTAAGCACATCGTTGTAGCTAGTAGAAAAACGACGTTCGTTTTACTTCGCGCGCGCACGTAGGTGTAGGAGCATAAACCAAAAAAGAGATTTGAAGGCCAATACCAAGATTTCAATATAAAAACATCTCCATTTCCCTTTTTGGGCGATGTGGGATGTTTTATGTTTTCCAAATTTTGTGTTTCACGTGTCCCACTTTGAGACACGATATCTCATTCATTTCAACTCTGTTTTGGACATACTTTAGCTCGTTGCGAAGCTCTCTTCAAGGAGAATGCAAAGCTACCAACCAACACAAATATATATAACATTTACATACATTAAATATTGTCCAAAGTTTGCAAAAATTCATTTTGCAAAAATCATTTTTCCAACATTAAATGCATCAAGTCTTTCAAGACTTGATGCATTGTAGATGTTCTTATGACTTTATGTGATAAAAGTGCGTAGGTTATTGGTTACTACTTTCGAATTAAAATGAGCATCCATACTATCATTTTGAGTCTCTGTAAAATAAGAGATGTCTATTTTCGTAAAAATTGTATAGAACAACTACAATTATGAATCACCCAACCAGCCACCCCTTGGAGATCTTATTATTAGTGAATCAATATTACAAAGAATACAAGTTCTCAACATGAGTTATTTCCAGTAAAATACAATGCAACTGTTGTTCTATTAGTAGGCTCCATAGTATTTGTATATTGTTAAAGTCCATACTGTATTATTTGTAAGGGCTTGGCCCATGCATAGTTAAACCCTAATGTTGTACGCCTATATATTCTTTGTATGTTAATGAGAAAGTATCGATCACAACCTCCATTCTATCTTATATGGTACCAGAGCCATAAACAAATCCCCTATTTTTTTCTCAATTCCTTTATTTTCCTATCGCCTCTCCCTCTCTACAACATCTAACCTTAATTCGCAATGGCTGGCGATGATGCTATCCCTCCACAGACAACCAACGAGAAACCCTTTGGCATAACCAACATCAAAACATACATCCCACTTGTCCTAGATCTCGATGAGTTGAACTACGACTTATGGAGTGAACTATTCACGCTGCACTGTAAGAATTTTGGCGTGTTAAAATTTATTGTTGGCACCTCCATGAGTGCTGATCAAGCCAGTGATGAGTGGGGGAAACTCGACTCTCTTGTCAAACTCTGGATTTTTGGCACCATCACTAAACCCCTCCTTCAGCGGGTACTCAAAAAGAACGTTACTGCTTGTGACGTTTGAAGCAACTCAAGGACGTGTTCCATGACAATAAAAACGTAAGAGCCATGCAACTTGATAACGACTTGCGCACCATTGAAATTGGTAACATGTCCATTACTGACTACTTCCACAAGATTCGCCGCATGGCGGATCTATTGGCTAATATTGATGCTCCTGTTGATGAGAAAATTTTGGTCTCATATGTTATTA